>JAOXNG010000002.1:11679940-11703588 GCA_028566535.1 Scolopax minor
AGAAACTATGAAAGGCCAACTCTGGGGCAGGTGTATTTTTTTAACTTTTACTTTATGTATCATAGCAGGTTACATCTGTCATAGCTTATTACATTATAAAATGATGTGATTTAATGAGACAATGGACGCCACAAGGCAATCGTCAAAAGCTTAGAAAATATTCAATGCTCTTTAAGAATGATTATCTCTTACTTGCACTGTTTCATAAGCAAGTAACTAACTACCCCAAACAATTCTTATTCTTTTAAAAATAACCTTTGTTCTTATTACCTTGCTCTGCAAGGCATCTGTCTTGTCCCTAAAGCAATGAGACAATTCATAAATAGTATTTGGAAACAACAGTGTAACATTGTACTTCTTTGAGTGTTGCCCTCTTAAATTTCCGTAAGAAAAGAGGTGCAAATTTAAAGAAAAAGGAAAAATAATAAGTGTTTCCAAATTACTTTTTTATAATTAATCTTGCTGAGATCTGTATTACTTTGGCTACCACTAGATCTCTTAAGGCTTTCCGCTACAGCAGAAGATACCCAGTTTTTTCCAGCATGTCTGTAAGGAGCTACGGTGTCTAAGGTATGCCTAAACAGAAACGTTCTCACAAATGCTGTTAAAAAGTGCCTTCGTATGGAGGCTGCTTCTGCATGGTCACACTTTTGCCATCAAATACCATGCAGAAATGGAATACCATACTGGAAGTACTATCCTGTTACAGTGAAATGTTGCATCTTATTCAAAACTTTATAGAGGTGGAATTCTAAAGCATCTGTTAGTGCTAACATTCAGCTTCCTCTTCAAGTGTGACACAAGACATTTGGAAATTAATCCAGGAGTAAAGAGGGTTCGGTTTAAAAAAAGCAGGCTCTCCTGACATACTAAAAGTAAATAGTTCCTGAAAATTGCTCAATTAGAGCCTGAGGAATCCTTTAGAAAGTGGAATTCTGCTGTCCAAGTATTCAATTTGAATTTGTATTTGCTTTTGTATGCTGTGAAAATGACAAATTAATACAAATTGACGTGAACATGGAAAATGTACAGTAAAATGCATATAACTACCGTGTTACCCTAGAAATATGATTTCAGTGAAGCCAAGAACTATGAAGATACTGAGATGCAGCAGCTGGAAGAGCAGCTAGGGAGGGCAAAATGTTCTTTCTCACCCTCTGCGTCCGTGGATCCCTTAATTCTCTTTTCCATTGCACTTTGAAATCCATCTTACCTTCCACTGAGAGACTTTGGAGATACTGGATAAACATTAACCCATGTTTTTTTGAAAGTTTTAGACAGCAGACACTCTTTGGTGAGGTAACTCCTAGAACACACACAATTGCCTAAAAGTTACTCCCAGCTGTCTCTTGTAAGGTCAGCCTCCCCCACCCCATGTTCCTAAGAGGCCTCAGGTTTAGTGTCTAATAAGAGCAATAAATCAGACCCTAAGGACATTAACAAATGTTAGAAAATAAAAGTACTTATAAAAGGAGGGAGTTGGGTCTGTGTGTTTCTCATGGTCAAGTTGCTAGATGGCTTATTCTAACAAATGCAACTGGCTTTGAGCAGATTTTTCTTGTGAGTGCTATATGTCAAATCAAGGCTTAAACAGCCAGTATAATAGAGAATATTATATGTACAGTATTGTGGATTTCTGTGAGTTTTTCCCAGCCTCCATCAAGCACAGAGTTTACAGGAGAGGAAGGAAATTACAATTTTTGCAACTTGACTAAATTGCACTACATGCTAAAGGAAGTTAATTTAGTTGCTCATACTAAAGCTAGACCATTTAGGTAGATTGTATACTTCATTGCAGACTGCATTGTCAAGTATTTTTTTCATAACTTCAGAAACTTTCCAAATAACTGCTCAAAAAGTAAAAATCAGTCAGTCTTTCTATGTTCACACTGGGAAAACTGCATTATACTTGTGTGTGTCGTGAGTGCTATTTCCTGCATATTTGGAGATATTTTTATAAACAATTACTTGCTTTTTCCATGTCATACCCCGACTGAGAGTAGCTGCATGCCACCAACCAAAGGAAAGGAAAGCTTTTGGTCCACTCACTGATTGCATAGGTGTGTAAGGAAATCCCTCCAACATGGGAGAACAGCTACTCTGACTTATCACAACAGTGCCAAAGAGAAAGACATATTACATTACCAGTCACCTGCTGGCTTTTGTTAATAGCTACCACACATGCTAAAATAACTTTACAGGCAATACAAATAGGTAAAGCTGCAGTTACATGAGATTTAGTAAGGTCTTAGGTTTTGCTATTGGGGAGACCTTCTTCTTGTGTAGTTGTTTGTTTTGTAGTGTTGTTCCTTGGTGCCATTAGGTCAGGAACTTCTTATTTGTTTTGT
Source organism: Scolopax minor (assembly GCA_028566535.1). NCBI lineage: Eukaryota > Metazoa > Chordata > Aves > Charadriiformes > Scolopacidae > Scolopax > Scolopax minor. The sequence continues at coordinate 11,682,289 of JAOXNG010000002.1, forward strand.
TCATGCCAGCTGACTACCTGACTTTTCACTTTCTATAAATTCCTAGATCTTAAGCAGAACTAACTCCTTTTGTGCAGTCACAAATTTCCCTACCTTTGCCTCAGATAACATTTGTACCACCTCCCATCCTACTTGCTGTGGTCTTCCAACTGCTTTCATATAATTTAAACAGAACTGACACTGAGATAGAGAATATCAATTGCATTTAATCTTTGTTATGACATCCCTTTTTTTCCTCAGTTTCTCAGTTGCTAAAACGTATCCCTGTATTCTTTGGAGTTTGTGGCACTATCTGAACAATGGTGCTTTCTAACAACTATTAAAATCTTTTTTGTATCTTACAATGATAACATTGTGAAAGTCCATTTTTCAAAGAGAATATTGAAGCCTTGATAGATTAAATATTGTACTAGATCTTCAAGGCAAGAATAGGATCAGTGAGACCCACTCCCTTAGCCTCTTTCCATGGCCATTGGCAACAGATAGATATACAAGCTCATCATATATTGCCTGAAGTTCTGTATTCACGTTTCAGCTCTAGATGCAAATCTGAATATGTTCATCCCATCCCTTTTCATGCAACCCTAAAGCTGACAATTCCTGTTTCATGCTTCACTTCTTTCACAATGTCTCAGTTGTGAGAAGACAGACAAAGCTGCAATTTGTTTTGATCAATTGATATTTTTGTTTATTCCTTTCCTAAGCATTGAGATATAACTATTCTAAAAGTTTAAAGCTTTAAGAAAGAGCAAAAACCACAGCATTCAGTAGACAATAGATGCCTACAGACAGCAAAACATTAAGACTGACAGATGTGTGATAAGGAATGAATCATCCTAGCTCACTTTCAATCATTTCTCTTCTATTTTGAATTTGTGTTTCAATCAGAGCCTCTGTATTGTCAGCATCGCTCATTACTTCAACTGTCCATAGGGGAAGAACAATGTATTTCAGTCCTGTTCCTAATGGGATTCGTTCCAGATTTCATTCATTTCACTATTAATTGGACACCATTCCACACAGCTTGTCCTATGTTCATGTAGGCCAAACTGAAAGAAAGGATCCAAAAGGTTGTATGAATATTTTCTTTTTTTTTTTTTTTTTAACTTCGCTTCTACTGCATGTTAATCGACAGTGTGACGCGAAGCGTACAAGAATCAAGGAAAGAGATATATTTAGCCCAGAGACATCAGTGATATTTTTTATCTCTCCCTCTGCAGAAAGTAGTGAATTAGGTAGTTAGAACATATTTTCTCTTTCTGATCTTTTAACTGGATTATCAATGTCCTCCTTTGATTTTCTCAATGGCTTATTTTAAAAGAAAGGGATAATATGAATTCTAACACTGCTGTATCCTTTGAAACAGAATTTTAAAAGCTGTGATTTAAAAGGGGGAAAGAAAGATTCAATTGACTGAAAAAGCAGCCAGAGGAGTGGGTTGTTCTCAAGACAAGCAGTATAGAGAAAAACAAATACTTCTAGACAATCTTAGCTCAACTGATGAGACTAGCAGTTAGAAGGTGCTGATTTGGATAGGAAGAGGCTGGCAATTATTTGAAGATCAGAAGAATAAAAACTAAAAAGCAGACACAAGAAAAAGGGTGAGAAAGGAAAAAAAATATAAGTGTCATGAAACGGAAAAAATGTACTATTTTCAGTGTGTATTTCTATTGTGTATTGATTGTGTGTATCTGTACTTAGTTCATAGAAAAAGGCTGCATACAGTTCTTCAAAATCAGCTAGCTCAGGTATATTTAACATGTATTACTGCAGGCAGACACTTTGTGCTTAATTGGACATACTTTCTCTGTTCTAAACAAGGTGGAATCACGCTGATATCATTATGAAACCCATTGTTGCCAATGTAACTATCAAATGTTATACAAGTCATTTGGTGTTTGTTCCATTTTCTATTTTCCTTTAAAAAGTAGATAACACAGTTCTGCAGTATTGTAAGTATGAGCTCAAAACTGTGTCAATTAAAACAAGTACTTCAAATACAAGCTCAGAAAATTTCAAACATCTAAATTTTAAAATACATAGAATATAGATAATATATAAAATCTTGCTACAGAATTTGAATGAGGCTTAAAGATATGATGTTTTTCAGCACTGATATTCATGTTGTCAGGCATAGATAGCAATTAAATAACAGTTTGGATGATACCTGCAAAATAAACCTCTATTACTTCTCTTTATGAAAAATATTTTCTTGTTGAGTATATTGAAATAAGTTACTGTGGAAACAACCATTTTCCATTTAATAATCTAACTTTATTTGGAAATAAGGTTTATGTCAGAAAGGAGACAGAGTTTTATCCTTCAGAGAAAAGAAAACATAAGACATTCCATCTTTAAGTCACTTAATTAACTACAGGACAGATCTACAAATAGCCTTCATTAGTGCCACAGTAGGGAAAGGAATTAAGTTTTAAAATTGATTGAATATTTATCTCTAAAAATATATTGCAATGCAAAATTTTGGCATATATTTTCCATGTAGGTCTTTCTTACACTACATTTATAGCAAGTTCTAGAACTCAGTTCTGAAATACACTTCATAATCTTGGTTTTGACACTTAACAAACTAGCAATTTTTTTAATTGCAAAACTTCTGAACATGTCAGACTACCTGCTTTGTGAACAATGCAAATTTAAAAAAAAATTACTTGGGACCTAATTTGTTGCATGCAGATTGAAGTCTTCAGCATCCTTTAAGACTGTGTTCTAAATGTTCTAATAATGAGAATATCATGTTTCCAAGATTTAGGATAACTTGTACTATAAATTTGCACAGAATTAGGAGGAAAAGATTACCTATACATGGATAAAAACTAGCAACCTAATATGCTTTGCCTTCTGGCTGTGTAAGAATGTGAAACAACAGATAGTTTAGTCAAAATATTTTGGCTACAGATTTTTGCCTGTAGCAACAAATATATCTTTGTAGAATACTTAGTTTTATTTTATTTTCAATGTAGTCTTATTGTGAGTTTACAGAGTATATTGTACAGATATCTCATGGATCACACTGCAAGGACCTATAAACCCCCCAAATAAAATCAAGTTTTGAAATAAACAAGCACTGTCTTTAAAGGATATAGATCAGATTTTTAAATATATATTTTGGAAATTGATTTTGACATTTTAAAGTAAACTATATATCTGCTGGAATTTTCAATAATATCCTATACAGAGAATTTGATTCATACACAATTTGACAATTATTGGTCTACTTAATGGTTTTAAAAATGCATCTAAAGAGAGACTTTGGAGCTGTGGTCCCAGTAAAAGCAAGTAGAACTAAGGTTCTAAGCATGTAAACTAGAAAATCATTATGCTCTTTTGAATACTTTCATTCTTATTCTTTCTTTCATATTATATGAAAACAGAAAGCAAGTCTGGATTCTCTAGTATATGAAAGCATTTCTTTACTTTTAGGTATCTAATAAGCTTCGCATTAATTAATTAATGGTCCTAAAGGTAAGCATATGTTTAGTCTAGATTAGGGTCTTCATAACAGTAAAAAAAAATTTTTTTTTAGATCTAAAGATCTTCTTCTATATAGTGGCACTATACGCACTTTACAGTTAGTGATACACTTCAATGATTATTAGTCATCTAGTCTCCTCAACCACATACTCATTGGTTTCAAAATGCTTATGTTTTTGTTGGTTGAGCATGGTCATCTGAACAGGTTCTGTACATATGGCGATGCTTCATCTTCAGCAAGAAATGCAAAAATATTTCTGCATTTGAGCAATGTTGTCATAAGTTTTACACAGTTTTACAGTGGAAAGATATGTTAAAAGTGCTTGATTCTTTACCATAAAATTGATAAAGTGTTGCCTAGTAGAATTTTTCTAGAAATTTGCAGTCTCGTGGCAGCATTCAATAATAGTGGCTTTGCTTTTTATTAATGAGAGTAACCAAAAAACCCAGCCTTTGTTTGCATCCAGAAAATGGCAGCTATGTACTGGATCTGAAATGTAGACAACTGAAATGATGCAAGATGATTATTTTCCCTTTATTTGTCATCATAACAGATTGTTAGTTATTGCTACTAGAAACTTTACTCTCTCAAGTTCTGATTTGATGTAGAACAACTAAGATATTGTATTTTAGCATTGAAAATAGTTTAGTCATCCTAAGAACTATTCTGAAAGCTGCCAAGTATCACTTCTTCGTGAGTTTAGAATATAACCCAGTTCAATTGAAAGGAAAAACATTTCAAAACTCCTGAAAAGTAGGTCTGTTAGGAGCACTTTATTCTTTTCATACCAACTGATGACTATGAGGGAATTACATGAGGAGAACTTATCACAATATTAAATGGGCTTCTGAAACATGAATATGGAATACAGGGAAGAAACCCAGTCCAGGCACTATGTATCAATGACTGATATGAAGCCCCCAGAGATGTCTCAAAGTGTGAGACATTATACTAAAAGAAGATGACCACACAGACCATCACCAACTGGACTAACAGGATTCATCTGCATTCCCCGAGGTGAGCACTACTGCACCTTCTGCGTCAACAGAGAAATGGATCAAAGAAAATAAGGGGATCCATGGCTCTGATGTGATTTGCTATTGCCAGGCAACAAATACACCAAATGCCTTGGGACTTAGAGGAGAAAAAAATATGTAGAGAAGGTTCCTTAGCATATGTAAGATACAGGAAGCAATCATTAATGAAGTTGTCTTCTGTGCATAGTGGATAAATGATTTAGATTTTGCTCTCATTATTATTCCAAGAGCATCTTAGCAGTTGTAAAACCCACCTGAGACATTAGTTAAGTTTAAACATAACTTTAAGTACCTGAGTGCCTCTATTGACTGTAATGTTATTATGCAGTTATTTATGAATGCTGGTGCAGAATCCAGTCTGAGGATTCTGCTCTCCATAGAATAGTTCAAAGAGAAAATATATTGTAATGGGGTTGTTTTCTTCATTAGAATTTTCCAGAAAAAAAGTCAGTATTTAGACTGTTAATATTCAAATGAGAATTACTATGCATATTCTTCCATTTGTTGAGATATTATTTTAATTTTATTTTAATGACTGTAGAGCACTTCAAGATGTTTTCAGGAATGCTATATAAACATGAGTGGCTGATTACATTACGAATTTTTAGCATGTCACTTTTAGTGCAGAGGAAAAGCTGTTAGAGAAGTGTAGGTACCAACAAACTGGAATTCTTCAGCAGTAAATTGACCATAAGGAAGCATCAATATGCTGTGCGACCCTCACTCCTTTTTTCCCTTGGGTTTACACAATGGTTTTACTTTCTTTTGTGTTATATTTTGTGCCTTATGTTTACAGGCTGGAGCTGCAGAAATACCTCCTTATTGAGTTTGAATTTTTTTAAGGAGAATATCTGACATGGAAAATGCTGCTCTTCAAAGCAAGAGGCTGGAGTATTGGCATAACTCCATAAAAGCATAAAAAACTATCATGCAAGCTACTACACATAGCTACTGCTCTTCACAGTTGATTCCCAATGTCACATAATCTGGACACAGTTCAAACTGTGAGATTACTATTTCTAGTGTATAAATGAGTGCCCACCACAATAAATCTATTCAACGTATGTGAGTTAGCACCTACATTGACATTTGTCTCTGTAAGAAAGATGGTACCATTCTGCTAGGCTCTGTAATACTCGAAGAACAGCATTTTATGGAACGTTAGTTTATGTCACTACTGGAAAATGGCTAAAACTTAAGGCTTTAGATGGCTTTTTACACTTTAGAAATTCACTTATTCATACTTCATCCTAAAATTAGTTTTAATTAAAGACATCACCTGAATTGTAGAAATGTCTGTGACTATGTAGGACTGGTGGAGATTGTGACTGTGGTGATGAAACAATAAAATGATTGTGGGTTCCCAGCATATCTACACCTCACAACACCTCTACCTAACTACTTTCGTATCACTATCCAGTTTTTTTCTATGACACTGATAAAAAGAAACATGAAATGAGCCTCCCACATAAAAGGTCTATGTATTGTGAATTCACCTATCTAGGTCATCAACAGAGATTAAGTCAATATTCTATCCACAACAATTACACTGATTTATAACAGATGAACTTCTTCATGTAGACCATGCAGATTTCACAGATAGAGGAATGTGAACACCGCAACTGGAAGGTTAGTACTGAGCCAGTGACAGTCAGTTTCAAAGTGAAAAATCAATTCCTATGTGCTAATGTGTGTTAAGTTAATCAAATACAGAGGCTCATTTTAGAACCTTTCAGTGAAGGTGCTTTTTAAAGAATGAATTACATTTTCTACCTACCAAAACATACTACATGTGCTATGATTTTCATGAAGTGCCCTGCAGACTTAGAAGTATCACATTTCATGTTGCTTTATTTGCATGCTGTAGTGCAATAAATTGTTATAGTATCTTAGCCCGGTGACGTACCTCTCCATTGTTGGCTCTACTGATAATTACATGCTTGGAAAGATGCCAGGGTACAGTATAATATTTCTTATTAATATTTTCAATCCAAATACAAACAACCGTCTTCCTGTATATCACAAGACAACGCACATGGTTAACAGGTATTTCCTTCTCTTACTTATTTAGTCTGAAGTCTTTGCTACTGGGACATCCAGAAGACAATTCTTACAATGTAAAGTTATGCAGTTCTTCAAAAGACCAATGACAATTATCATTTTGGTTGAATTTTTAGTGCTATATTAATATGCCTATGACCTCACATTGTATGATTTGGTGTTCCAGGCTGCTTTGACATCAACTAGAATACTCTTACCTATAAATTTATTGGGAATGTAAATATTTCTTATGTTCAGAAGAAAAATATTCACCCTGATACCTTTTTAGAGCTGGATATAGATATATGTATGTATACAAATTCACTATAGGTAAATACAGGCACAGAGAGACAGGTATGTATGTGTTTGCACAGGTACAAGTTAAAGCACAAGAACACATATTACTCATTTGACGTATTATAATTTTTATTAGAGAAAGTCACTATCTATTCATAGCATCCATGTAGAATTACAGTGAGTTTATTTTATCTGATATGAGCATTCAGAAGCATCTTTTGACAGAGAATATCGGGTATGCAGAATAGTGACGTAAAACCCACAGTATAACTGTGACTGGCTACTGGGCAAGAACATTCCAATCACAATCTAATCAAGATACTAGGTATTTTCAACCTACTCTAAGTGATCTGCTTTGTATCCCCTTTTTTTATCCTCAAAATAGAAAGTTATATTTTACCTGTTTTACATAGGAAAAATTGAGGCATAAGTAATTTGAAGATTTGCTCTGATTCAGTGTCTATACATGAGGTAGAATGCAATCAAGTTCCCACCAGTGTAGCCCCTGACCATAGTAATTACGTAACACTTGCTTCTTGTGAAGCTGAAACTGGAAGGAGTGATGTATTATCCTCTCTCTTCACCAGTACATGTATATTATTGCATGATGCTTCAGCATCAACACTCCATATCCCCCTAGCAAAAAGGTTTTTCCCCTGAATATGCACTTGATGGTTTACATATCAGGAGATGATTCTTTATTTGTGTGTGTATGTTACTCATGATTTGACTGTTCATCCTCTGAACAAATCTTACAATTTGTATCCCTACTGCTCCCCTTCCCCTACAGGGAAAATGTAATATTACAGTTTTATGTCTTCAAAAAAGGTAATAATTCAACTTTTTAAAATATGATTACAAGTAATTTGTAAACAGGAAAATAAATACAATTCAGGTGTTTCCTACACACTATAGTCTCTGTTTTATACCATTCAACTGAGAACAGAATTAAACCTATATACTTGACACTTATCTGTACTCCATCATTATTTTTATACATGAAAAAAATCCTTAAATGTCACATGTACTTGAATTTGGTATGTTAAATGTATGGTGACCACCTTAATGTTTGTTGAAACAAAATGTCTCTCCTGTTTCTCCAATACCATCTGCAGATTAATTTCCAGAGAAATACAATTATGCCTGCTATATTTTTTGCCTGGATGGCAGGCAGGATCTCATCTGAGCCTTCTTTCACATCAATGACCTGGTCTGTCCTTCATAGCAATGAACAATTTTTTTGCCCCCTATGTAAAAACAAAGATTAGCTATGAAGCCACTCAACTAGCACTTTGAAAGCTAAGTGCTCATCACACTGACAGCTATTATAAAGTGAAATATTTTAGATCCACTTATTCTTGATATTCAAAACTCTCATGTAAATGAAATAACACTGTAAATTTCATGATTAGCAAATACCAATAAGACATATGTATTTATCTGCCATATTACTGTTTGCCAGTCTTGCTCTTGCTTCATGCTATACCATGAGCCCATCAACTCACAATAGCTTTGTATAGGACCAAACCCAAAGTAATATAAATATACTTCTTTTAAACAGAGGTCTTGTAACAGACTCTTAAACAGAGATCTGTTGCCTCATTTCAGGACCTGGCTTCTATGCTGCAGTTATTTTATGAAGTAATGGATTTTTCTTGCTGTTTTTTACATTAATGGTATACAATGGCTGTTTTAAGATATATCTATTTTTCATTTTGAAAGCATTCTTTCAAAGTATAAAGTAAAGTCGGAGGAAAAGACTGTGTGAGTAACTGAAATCTAGTCAACTGTTCTCAATATTGGAAATGTAAATGGCACCTTTCTCTGTTCCAAATTAGCTTTCTGAGAACATACTTAGCAATAGTAAAAATCTTACATTTAACGAATATCTGTCGCTGCAAAGGATTCCAAAGCCATTTACAGAATGAAAGACAAGCTGAACTGGTCAGATGCAGCTCTTCTTTGAAAATTTCTGACACTGTCCTCCTTGAACTGGAAAGAAATGCAAATAATATGAAGAGGTTCACCAACTGACTGAGAACAACTCATTCTTGAATCACGGAGAGTGTGAAGAAAAATGGAGAAGTTGTCCAGAGAACATGTGAGAGTGTGGAAAAAGCATCAAGTCTGAGCTAACATCCCTATGTGTGATGGTAACCACCCTTGCATGGCTTCTGATTCCACAGTACTGTACAAAACACCACAGAGAACATTGAGATATTGACTTACTGGAAAATAGAACATGTTGAAAAGAAGCCCAGGGTGACTGATTCACACAAGACAAAACAGTGCTGCATATAATTTTTCAGTCTCAAAAGCAATGAGAAACAAGACTCCATAACATGTCATGAGAAGAAAATTCTGAAGCAAAATAGGCAGTCCAGACATTTGGGTCTGGGTCTCCGCTAGTTCAGTCTCCTTTGCACAGTGCCATATTGTGAAAAGGAAGCACAATTCCTATAATCTGGAACAGATTGGATTCTTATATGGATCTTAATTCATGCTTCCTGCTGTATGGTAGGATACTGTTCACTGAGCAAGGGCTATATTTTGCAATAATGCTCTGGTTTTGGAGCATGCTTTGTGATGTGTTTTCATATGGGAAAGAAGGTTATTTAATTCGGTGATACATTCTTTTTTAATTCTGGAGTTTTAACAACTGTGTAAGGTGTTATATATTCTCAGAAAAGGAAAACCAGAGTATATGCATGGATATAAGCCTTTTTTCACTGTAATTTAGAGTAAATCTACTTTAAAATACTACAGGTAGGTAGGTAATCACCTTGGAGTCAGTATGGTGACTGTATCATCACTGTGTATATCACAAGCCTTGTGCTTATGAAAGATATGAAAGTCCTTTGTTCCCTTTAGAATGTGACTAATGCACTCAAGCTTGTTTTATGCTCCCTTCTGCACACTACTCAGCACTACACAGAAATCTACAGTTTAGTTCCAGTAGTGTGACTTCCTGCAAGCACCCACTAGTCTTCCCCATTGCTTTTAAAGCAATGCAGCTGGTTTGGCCACCTTACAATCAGAATGCAGGTCACATCCCTCCTAGTTATGGCTGGGGGATGATTTTGGACTGAGAAGCTGACAGCTGCAACCAACTTAAAAATACACCTCTTTTGTCTCTTGCAATTACATTCCTTCATGAAGCCACAGTGACCCAGTGGCATTTAGAGGATGAGTATCATGCCTTTGCCTTTACATATAAAGATTCAGAACAAGAAAAAATAGAAAACCTTTAGGGCAAAAAAAAAAGAAGGGGGGAGGGGGAAGGACAGCGAAGTTCCTACTCTTTTTTGTGGCTGCTGGGAAAGTAGTTCCCGTATCTGTGAAAGAACTCTGTTACCACTTGGGAAATATTTTCAAAATGTCATCTGTCCAGTCAATGGATAAATCTCTTTTAACTCTTATGCTGTACATGTGCCTGAAACAACAAAGCTCATTCTCAGAATCATTCCAATTATAGAGTAAGGCAAGCATTATACTGTTTAAGCATCACAGTATAATAACACCAATAAAAGCCTCAGTTATCCCAACCTACTGCAATATTGCTTGTTTTCCAGCACATCATTTCAGTAACTTTGCTTTGCCGAGACACTTGTGATTGATTGCCACCATAGACATTGCTGAAAGTGTCACTCACACACTTGCATTTACATTCTGTTCTCATCCAGCTAACAAAAAGAAATGCTTGCATATTTTTGACAATGATAAATTATGAGCCATTGAAGAGACCAAAGACTTAGTTACTCTTTTAGAAAATCACATCCTGGACAAATATCTGCATGACACAGAGGATTTGACAGGGAACACAGACAGTAGCAAATGAACAACATCAAAACTGGCAAGTATCCTCATTTCACTTTCCTTTCCAGCCACACTGAAGGTTATCACAGGTCTTGTGTTCTCTCACAGGACAGTAGAAATAGTAATATTGCCAACAGCAAACCAGACGAAGATAGGCAGCAAATGAACTTCAGGATTCATGCTAAACATTTAGTCTCCTTAATTTCTGGTTACTATTTTGAAATTGGAATTAAATGGCTCAGTTATGAAGATGAGATACAGTTTGGCAATCCATGATAACAAACTAATGGCCTTCTAAAACAGTGCTGGCCAGAAATTTTCCAATCAAGATGTCCATATGTTGATTTTGAATATTTTTTCCCCTAAATATCACAATTTGATAACCCTTCCTCAAACGTGAGAATGAAATAATATACAAAACTGGACCTAAATGCTCAGTCCATTCATTTTAGTCCATTGCTCCCAACTTTCACTTGAAGTTTAAAAAAGAAAAAAGATGCTTTTGTCAAAAGAATTCCAGAGCACTGGAATTTGTTCTTGTGCTCTTCAGAGCACAGCATTGGTTCTTATGATCCCATATAATTAGAAAGAAACATTAGAAAGGAATTCTAGAGAAACAAGCAGCTACATTAGAGGTTACATTTACAAATAGCTTAAATCCCTATAATTAGGTTACCTGTCTTAGCTCACCAGTTCTATACAATGGCCCATAATGCTTTCTTCTTGTTAATTTATGTACCGCACATCTGGTATAAAGAATGAACAGACGTCACAGAATATATCAACCACCTAGAAAGAAGTGACAAACATCTTCAATATAACCAATCCCCCTCTCAGGAGGACTCTGATTCTTGGGTACTTCTCTTTCTCTTTGCACTACTAAGGATAAAACATGACGTGCACTGGAGAAACAAATATTTACGTAAGCCTATATGTCCCTATGATTATACACAGTATGTTAAAAATGTAGGTTCCAGAACAGTAATAGCTTCAATTCACTTTTTGACAGCTATATTTCTGTAAAGAAATATGCAACCATTAAGACTTTTGGTAGGAGATGATAAGCAGCAATTTTACTCCATTGCAAGCCAATTTAGGGTAGTCCCAAGATAAAGCCAATATGAATATTTCTTAACCCTTCCATAGAAGAATGCATCCTACAGAAACACTAAACAGAACTTTTCATGAAGGATTTAAAACAGTAGAGGGTCCAATTTCTTGTTCTTAAAAGTATTACAATTTATGGTTTAGAGCAAGAGAAAAAGAGAACAGTAGAGATAATGCAGAAAAGGAACAGCAGTAAATGGAGGGGAAAAAATTAACACTTGGTTTTTCTCCTTCACTAAACACTTCCTCTACTTTACCAGCTTGGAATTCAGTCTTGCTTTAGATATTGTATCTAATTGTAATAACAGCTGGTAATAATTTCTCAACTCTACTGAATGTACAGAGTAAAACAGTATGTAAAATTAAAGCATATTACTTTAGGAAAGCAGAACACAGAAGTAATCATATTGCTGGGCTGGGGTCAAGATTGTGTGATCCCAGGAACACATCCTCAGCTGTTGGAAAATTATCATTCAAATTCATGACAGGTACATGCAGGTACAGACTTTAGAAAGAAGAATGCAGCAGAATGGAGTGCTGACATCTCTGGATGTAATCACAGCAAAGAGACAAAACTGCAAAGAAAGAAACATTGAATAATGCTCTCACTGAATGTGCCAATTGCTCTAAGAGGTGGAAAAAATATTTTTAAAAATATTATTTTGTTCACAGATATTGATATCTAGAACTATGCAGATACTGTTTTGCATATCAACAGAGAGATCATGTGTGAGTGGTTAATTCCATTTTACGGGAAAATGGTGAGGCTAGAACAGAACAGAGCAGCTCAGCATGGACAAATCACATGTTATGGTACTGAATTATGAAAAGTTGTAACTTATCCAGAATAAGAATATTAAAAAAAAAAAAGCATTAAGTGAGTCAGTGGCATTTATATGATGGTTTTATATCTAAAAAATGGAAAATTGTAATCACTGGAGTGGTAAAATCACATTATCCCAAGGCTCAAGTCCCTGTGACAGACCTACCACATCCTGGCACTCTGTTTCAGTAAAGTTTGCTTTATGTTTTAGTAAATCCAAGAACAGAATTCCTGGACAACACAATTAAAATGATATATGTTAAACAGACGGTACTCTGTATGCTTGAATCCAGAGTCAATCAAAGTAGTCATCTAGCTCCCAGAACTTTAGGCAGGCTGCAGATGCTGCTGATATAACAAAGTTTAATTTATTGTCCAACTCAGGATCCATTGTAATAATGGATGCCCATGTAATAATGGGCAGCAGTTTTCTGAAGAAAATTACGCAATAAAGTTAAACCACATTGTGCCAGATACTGGAAATGTACCATCTGAATTTCTGGTAATGGCAAAGAGCCCTGAAAAATCTAAAGAAAGCAACAGTTTCTACTGGACCAGAGAAAAGTAGGAGTTAGAATCTGCTTGAAGCGTGGTACAATGACAGCCAAAAAGAGCAGACCCTTGGCCAGTTGGGTGGTATATGTTCTTTGCCCAAATCTATACTTCAAGGCATTCTGGGCAAGTGTATTGCAAAACTCACCTTGGATGACAGATGTTTTTATAACAGGCAGCAATGCTGTTGACAGAGCTGATGACATGGCAATTTTGTATACTTCAGGTTTTTCAAATACAAAATACAGCTAATTCTGGAATTAATTTCTAAAACCCAAGTGGGTGCTGTCAGCTTGGGCTAGGAGAAGACAGGCAGCTCTATGAGAGCCTTCAGTGGAGTCAATGGCTCTGAAAAGCTAACAGGTAGAAAGAAATGTATGTAACAAGTACCTGCTATAGGAAGAATGGTTTATGGGCCTGACTTTGGGACTATGTGTCACAACACCTCAGACTGATTTTGGTCACACCATAAACTACCTCTTTTCCAAGGAGTTATCTTGTGTTAACGTTATTTCTTGAAACATAACTCAAATGGCATTAACATTATGATTTTCTTCCCAGCCAAAAACAGAGTGAATAACTTTGAAAACACTGAAACATTTTATAGTTTAGCTGAAAATTGTATTTAAAAGCATGTGACATCTTAATAAGTACTGATATTAACCTAAATTAAGAGATAGATGTTGAACTCCAGCTTTCTAAATACTTTCTGTCACTACACATTAGCCCTGGAGCTGATTGACTATTCCCTTCCAAATTGCCCTAAAGAGAGCAAAAGTCATGCTGGATTGTATGGCCTTTTTTCCAAGTTACAAGAAGTGAGAAATCATAGAAAACTGCATCTGCAACCTTTGATACATTTTAATCAAAAAGATGCCTTTTGCATCAATCAATAAGGCAAGTGGATGTACAGTTGCCTTACTGTACTGTACTGTACAAAACAGAAATGCTACCTTAAAAGTTCTTCGCACATGTCAATGTGCATATTTTATTTTCATGTTTTGTCTTAATTTACCTAAACTACCACAAAGTTTAGCATTTCTAAAATACTATTTTATTGCACCCTTCCAATTTCATAGAAATAAAAGTAGCAAACACTGAAAAAATAGGACAGGAACACAGGAAAATAGCTGGCTAATAAAGAGAAAATCTTCCTCTAAATAGAATAAGGATTTTCCATACATTTGCCATCTTTTTTCACATGCCAAATACCCCACTTAAGGAAACAGAAATATTTGTAGCAATATATTTTTCATTCATACCTACTGATACTCTTAGATCACTTAAGTTTGCTTATTTGGACCTCAGCCCAAAGTACTCTTTCATACAATAATGGTTGTAAGAATCTGCTTACAATTACAATTGTATTTTCTGTCTCCTCATTGGGATCCACACCCTGAAAAACAGTACAACATTATTTTTTATGCCTAAAAACAAAGAACTTTCCATATTTTTTTCAAAGAGGTACAATTGTAGTAAGTTTGAAATTGTCGCTTCAATGGAGGCTGTTTGTCCTTCTCTTACAACGTTAATCTTTCTATAAAATGTATTTTGCTATTGCATTTGTCCTGATTTCCTTTGGGATAAACTACTCTGAGTGTACCTCAGGGTATCAAGTTTACAAAATTCTCTACCAAATCATGATGAAACCCTCAGTATCCCGAGGCTCATTAAATTCTGAGCTTGGTGTTGGTGGTTCCCTGGGGCAGGAACATTTTCACGGTACCAGAATATGCTCTGATACAGAAACATCACACAGCTCTTTATTTTGGGAGGCTTTAAGACTCTTTTTGTACTAAAAATCAACTTTCATATTTTCTACTCATGTTGAAGTCTGTTGCCTTCCTAGTGGGTGTGGGCAAATGGTTCGTAGGAGAGAAACACCTCTCATATATTGTGAATTTCAATTTAGTGAGAGCTTAATTTGTTCAGCTTTGGGAAGGTCTCAGCTGGAATACTAGATCCAGCTCAGGAAGCAATGATAATGATGAATGACTAAACAAATTAGTGTTGATTAGTCTAAAGAAAGAAGATTGAATGGCTAACAGTCTTAAAAAAATCTAAGAGATGCAGAGAGGAATATCCAACATGCTATACATGTTGGATAAGACAAAAAGATTGGGGTTTAAAATACATAAATGAAGATCCAAAATAGATGTTAAGCAAAAAGTTTTTAACAGTGCAGCATTGTTTCATTGGGAGTTCCTGAAATCTTCAACAGGAGAACAAGCTTGAAAAAAGTGTCTGGCAGGAAAAATACAGGTTACCCCAAGGCTGCTATCTGCCCTCCCTTCTATCTCCTCTTAGCAGCAGCTGCCTCCCACATTCCCCAGAGTGGAATTATCCATCCTTTTACAACCCTCCCAGTCTGAAGCTCTGATTCTAATGTTAGCTTTCTTTTGAATAATTTGATGAAACTTTTTGCTTCTATTGAATTAATAAGACTAAAATATACATAAAGTGGCACATGCAGTACTACATACATACCTTTTGCCACACAGCTACAAACTTAAGCTACTCCTTTTAGCTTAACAGATGCACAGACTCATTCACAATATACACTTCACAACCTTTTGCTGAATTTTTTTATGAAGGACTAATAAAATGATGTATTTATATGCCTGTTTTCCAGTTTCCTTTGTTTCACACTGTCTTAAAACAGGAAACTTGGTCTTTCAGTAAAGGATAGAGAATTTGAGTAAGAAGATAGGGATTTTTTTACAACTTTCACCAAATTCTGCCTAGAACTGCTATTAATCTATCCTATGCTTGGAGAGGGCCAAGCAAAATTGAAATCCCAGAAACTATCAAATCGTTTACATATAATTATAAAATCAAAAAGAAGATCCACTCAAGCCAGTTCTTAATTTAGCTTACAGGTTAGATATTATCCAAGCTGACTAATATCTACGGTGTGAGTTGTAATCAATAACTGAGAAAACCAACCAAGTTTTGGCTATGGAACTAAGTTGTTGAAAAAATTATCAGGAAGACATTGATTTCAGACGCCATTTTAGATTCAATATGATCTGATCAAGAGATCATTTACATTTTTCCTTGGTCCTTCACCCAATTTTATCCCAAAGTGCTTCTTCTTCTTAATTATTTATCTGATTTCATTGATGACATTTATCAATTAGTATAAAAATACAGTGTGTGTAACTCCTTCCTTGACAGTGAAAAGTTCCATTTTTCTAGATATCAATGTAATATCCTCTGTAAATGCAAAAAAAAAAAGCTTCTGCTTTACATAGCAATGTTAATGTTTGATCTAACTTGCCTAAACCTCTTGAACTCCTTTAGCAAGTTTCAGATTTGTTTCACTGATAAATATTTTCTAGCAGGGATCTTTACAATCCCCATGCCTGTAATATTTTTGAATGCTTAAGTCCCTTTCCCAAGTATAGAAGGGAAATAAAAACTATAGTTATATATATATGTGTGTGTGTGTGTATATATAAAATTTCCTCCTAAATCCTCTTTGCTTCCTCTTTAGGCTCACATGGTCTCGTTTGCTGACTTTTTACCCTTCAAAATACCACATAATAATTTTATATTTTTGTTGGACTACCTTATTTTTTTTTATAATAACTTAATTAATTTCCCTCTTCAGGTTATGTTCCTTAATAAACTCTCTCCTAAATTCCTGGTGCTTCTTCTGTTTTACATAAATGAGAGACTTTTTCATTCAGTATATGTTAGCTGTGAAGAGGAAGAAGAGAAGGAGGAAGACACTTGGTGAAGTGAATATAATAATTATAATGATAATAATAATTTTTGTCATTAATATTTTTCTTTATATTTTATGGCATATTTGTTACTCCTGCACTAGCCTGTACTTAAAACTCTCTTATTTGTACTTGATCTGCTTCATAGTAAATATGAATTCCTTCACTGTTAGTTCTGTTGATTTGGAAAATGGTTTTAGGGATCAAAAAGCCATTTGAAATAGCAGAAAAATACCTCTAGAAATTATACTAATGACATTCTATTTTCAACAGAGGTAATATGGGTTTGAGTTGATTCTCCTTTCTTTTCCTCTTCTTTGGAATCTGTTGTGAGAGGAAATAATTATAAATGTATTTGCTCTTGTTACTTAATCCCTATTTGAAAATCCTAATGCTTTGTTAGAGATACCATAATCACCATCAGTAACTAGCAATGATGTTGAATAATCACTACTATATTTTTGTTGTAACAATTCATTAAGTGTATATGGAGACAGTTGATTAGACGTTTTGCTCCATCCCACTGGGCAGAGAGCTAGAGGAAACATCTTAAGGTGTATTGAGTTCAACTCAGAAAGGAGCATAAGGACAAAGACGGGGGGAAAATCATGGCTGCTGACTCATTCTTCCTTACAGAGTGAGTGAGAAAGCAAGAATAAGAGCACTGCTAAATTGTTCTTGTTCAAGAATCTTTTTCAGCTTTGGTGCGAAGAATTGATCACTTAAGAATACTTCCCTCTACCCTGCACATCAGCTCTGCTTCTTACATGTCAAGACACACCTTTGTCAGAGCTTACTTGCACTTGTCATTTCTTTAAGTAGAAAAAATCGATGAGAAAACAGCACAGTGCAAGCGATGAACCTTCCATGAATATATTCAATCTGTTGCAGTACTACCCAATCCTTAGTCATTGCTAAATTCCCAGAGTAAAATAAAAAATAATTTAAAAAATCATCTTTTGTATCTTGTACAAAAGATAACACATGATATTTAATGCATGACAAAATGCTACTAAAATGCATGTATGTATGAGAAGATAGACAACTTTTTCCTAATTTCAAATATAACCAAGCTCTCTGAACTTAAAATTAACCTGGGTTCACCATGTACTATCAGAGTTATGATATTCTACATGACTTATATACCTGCTTTGTAATAGACATTTATCTTAGTGATAGATTATAAGAAAAATAGATTCTCAAAGCGTGGAATTAAATGAAATAGGTTTTTTCTTCAGAGATCAAGAAAATCTATTAAAAATGAAAGGTATCTTTCAACCAGGCTTTTCACATAACACAAGTGCAACAAAAGCTAAAATAACATAAAAAAGAACTATTTATAATAAAGCCACCTCTACTACCTAAAGAATCACTGATTCCTTAGATAGCCCTAGGCAACTTTACTTCTATTCCAGTTCTTTGGGTTTTTTTATATTCTATGGGGGTCAGTAGTTTAGTACAGACAAGCAGCTTTATATTTCCCAAATGGCTGCACTCCCTGCATTAATATCCCAATGGGATATAGTGTTACTGAACTGCTTCTACTACATTTTACAGGTGAAAAAAAATAAAATATTTTCTGCTAAGGGAGAAGAAAGAACTTTAAGCATTTCAGTTACTTAACATTTGACAATTTATTCTCATTACCTGAAAAGTTGTAAGGCTTGTCCATCTTTACCAGTTTTAATGTAAGATTTCATCCTCTAGATCTACAAAGCAATTTAGGTTTTTAAAGCGAACC
This sequence comes from Scolopax minor, assembly GCA_028566535.1. Classification (NCBI taxonomy): domain Eukaryota; kingdom Metazoa; phylum Chordata; class Aves; order Charadriiformes; family Scolopacidae; genus Scolopax; species Scolopax minor. The sequence goes on from JAOXNG010000002.1 coordinate 11,700,923, forward strand.
TATGGCATCTAAATTTTGCCTATATGTTCAACTGTCCTTCTGAAAATCCCTGAAAAGATACAACGCTGAAGGGGCTCTTCTTTTTTTTCCCCTAACATTTCCAAAATATTTTTTGATGCATCCTCACAACTGTTCAACTTTGAAAGGCTCTCTCACAGTCAGGAACTCTCTCCATCAGGAACCATAAGCAAAGCATTCCTAATGCATGACCTTCCATAATAGCCTGGTTTGGTAGAGATTTGCAGGCAAGGCCCAATACAGATCAACAGGGACTGAGTTTTCTATAAATTCTAACTTCAGTCTTGAGTAATTTTTAATTTCAGGTGTTACAATCCCCAATAACAGTAAATATAATTTCTATATAAATTATATATGCATACATAAATTTAGTAAAAGTAAATTCCAGTCTGTGGATTAGAATATACATGTGGATACACAAAGATTTGTTTATAAGGATTGATATTAAATATTGTTGATTAACTGTAAGTCTTAGAATTTCAGTATATCTGCTAAAAACCACTGAACCACCAGGCTCATAAGTTAACTGTCTGTGCAATCTCTCATGAGCTTAAAAACAATGAATATCAATAATTTAGTATTGACAATATTACAGACTAAAAAACGCCTTCCTTACAAAGCAGGTGCAAGGAATGCTTGAGCCAGTAAGAAATACTCAAAGGGAAACAGTTCACAGGCAAAAGACAGATGGAAAGGAATCTGACCTTGCAGTTACAAAGGAACATATTTGTACCAAAAAGACTTACTAAAGTATTTATCTAGCAAGCACCTATGCATTTAGTTCATGGTTCAGCCACTCCACGTGCTCCCTGGTAAGAACAACAACATATATCTAGAGGGGCTGTGGGGATCTACAGTTGACAGGGATCACTTGGCAACTGGATCCACTCCCAGCAATCATGACCCGTTTATGTAGCCTATTCCAGAATAGTTCACAATATATCTACACTTTGTATATTCAGATCACATACATCATAAAGCAACATACTATGACAAGTTTAAGACTTACAAGAAAGGCAAACTATAATGCACTATTGGAAGACAGCAGAAAAAAAATCAAGACCTTTACCAAAATTCTAGAACAGTACGGAAAAAAGGAACTAGGGCACATTTCATAAACCATATTAGGTATAGAAGCAATGGTTCATGTTATACAATCCATGCTAATTTACAATAAAGTTCTTCAGACTAAAATTTTCTGAAGAATTAATTCTAACTCAGACAATTTTTCAGCCATTAAACATTTCCTTAGTTACAACAGAAATAAAAATAAGTTAATTCTTAAGAATTATTCAAAATTCCCTATGGTTGACTACTGTCTCTAAAAATGAGATAAGGAAAAATACAGAGGTGGATTTCATATAATCCATGTGAATCAAATTAAACCAAATAATTCTCATAATAAAAGATATATCAGATTCAAATTGGAGGACTTATTACCTCCCTTGCATTTTACATCCCTTAATAGAAGAATTTTTTTCAGAATATTTTAAAATTCCTGAGGATATCACAGGAGATATTCCAAACCCAGGGTAACAGAAGTTTATTGTTTTCTGACCAGCTCCATTCTTAATTTTTAATTTTTCTAATGAGATTAAATTATATCCTAGGCTTGTTTAGATTCCCTAAATTACTTATTTCTTTTGGTAAATATTGTAGATTTGGTTTACAGATACTTGAGCAATTAGATCCACTACTTTCATTGTTTGACACACACTTTGCTCTCCTTCCTACCCTTTCTTCTTGAACAGTTTACAGAAATTTGTGGTATTCAGAATGAAAAAGTGTCCATTTTGCAAGATGCCATGTAAAACACTTTTTAAATACTCTTATCAAATGCCATTACCCACATTTCCTGAGAATATGTGAAAAATACATTATTTTTTATATAGTTTTACATTTAGAAAAATACATTACTATGTACTGTCTACAGTACTTTACACAACAGAGTTGTTTTAGCATTGCAGAGACAAATGTAAGATTCCCCACACCTCCCACAGTGTGACTCAGTATAATTACAGAGACACCACTAGTAATGCCAAGAACATATTCACTTGCTATGCCTACCTACTGGCTTGCAGTTAGTACTGCTGCCAGTTGGTGTCATTATGGCAAAATGATAACATCATATTGTGGAACAGCTGACCTCAAAGGCACATTTTATATACACTGAGGAACCCACCACTAACAGTAATTTCTGTTAATTTAGTCTAGATTTGAATGTGTTAGATTAAAAAAAAAGCAATAATATCAGCATACTGACATCTCTAAAATATGTATTTCTCTATAAGTACTGGGTGAGTTGAAAATCAATGCTCCACGATGTGATTAGTACCACATGAAGTTTGGTGGTTTTGGGTCTTTTTCCTTCACTTTTTTTTGCTTTTTATACATTTCCATGCTGCTTAAACATATAGTACTTCATCTCTGTGTGAAAGTACATTCTTGCTTTGTACTTTTCTTCAGCTTTATTTCTTCCACATGAAGTAAGAGCCTGTGATTCACAGCTCACACTTACAATACAGCCTCAGTTGCTTTTTGAAGAGGTAAATCTTGCCTCTGAGTCCTGTGTTGCTGTTATGAGTTCCTGAGCTAATAATTTCAAAGCTCCCTCCAAACTATGCAGTTAATGTCCATGTTTTTTCATT
>JAOXNG010000002.1:11703688-11716232 GCA_028566535.1 Scolopax minor
CTAAACCCCACACCCACACCCCACCACAGACCAATAATCTTGGGCACTAGAGCATGCCCTGAAGAGCCATGTCTACATATTTCTTAAATACCTCCAGGGATGGTGACTCCACCACCTCCCTGGGCAAGCTGTTCCAGTGCCTGACCACTCTTTCAGTAAAGTAATTCTTCCTAATATCTAATCTAAATAATTTTGAGCTGAATATGTATTCAGTGTTATGAGAAGGGAATCTCTTGATTACCAAGAAATAGGTAAGGCAAGTCTGCAGGGCTGAGACTTGATAGGGAGGATTTAGCAGCTAAATAACAGCTGAAGCTTCCATTCTTAGGCTACAAAAGCAGTGAAGAAATTAATTTTCCAAAAACTGACTTTGTAAATAAATTGCTTTATCTCGTCAGTAACTAGTGAATGAGTGAGTTCACTGGGATTCTTGATCAAATAGGAGCTGAATCACATTTGAAAGAAAATCACCACTCACAACTAGTATCTTTAGGATGAGAAGTCCTCAGTCCCAGACTTGAGAATGATATTTGTCATTCTTTGCAAGATCACAGGACAAAAGCAAATAAAGACTTCAAAAACTGTTGCAAAAATTGTAACTTCATAGACTTTTAAAAATATCCTTCCTTCTCTCCGTCTCAACAGAGAAAAACATTTTATTTTTCTGACCACTGCTTGCAAATTTAAACTATGGTGCAATTATAAATTTACAAAAGTTTTTTCTTCTTAGTCCTGCAACTCAATGTGCTTGTCCTTTCCTTGTTCAGTTCTGCAGAATCACTTGTTCTTTGTTTTCTTTCATATTTTCAAAGGTAGAACAGAATTTCAGTTTTCTGACTGCCTCTCTGAGGCATGTAGAGAATAGGACAGCTTCTAATTAAAGCCAATTGTAGTATGGAGCCTGACCTGCAAGGTCACCCCAACAGATACATCACTCATACATCGTGCCACGGCAGTTGTGCTTTGAGATATTTACAGCTTTTATAAACTTTCATTTTGTCATGGACACAGTAAATATTTGGGTACACTAATTAGGAATAGCTAGAGCTAACTATAAATACATATTTCTGAATCATACAATGCATATCCAAAAACATATGATGCACAATGTTTGTAGTTGTGTGATGACAGAGTTCCTAAGCATCTCTGAGTATTGGTTATGTTGTGTGTGAAATTCTCACTTTGGACTATCCTGTCTTACACATTCACTCCAGTCTTTACAGGAAAAGCAAGAATCTAAATATGGCAATAATGAAACAATCAAAGCACATACAAGTCTATAAGCAATTTTCAGGACAAAAGAATAACAAATAGAGCAGTAATCATACAAATCAAGTTTCTCAAGCTCTGCAAAAATCTAGCAGTGGAAAAGTCTCTATCTGCAGTAATTTCCTTCCCCTAGAGCAAATTTTAGAATCCTACAAGTAAATCTATCGTAATCTACCTAGACTTGTGCAAAGCATTTGACACTGTCCTACATAACAGCCTTGTCTCTAAGTTGAAAGAACATGGATTTGAGGATGGAACACTCAGTAGATAAGGAATTGACTGGATGGCCTATGGAGGATGGAGTGATACACTTCGCTTGTGGAGAGAACCAGCAATACAATTATAGATGTATTAAATCCTATTAAAACAGGGATTTAACAAAGCTTGATAGTAAATATAACAGTGTTTTAACAAGATTCAATGGCACACTTGGTTGTATACTGCATAAAGGACAGATCCTCATAGACCCTTCTAACTCTAACCATTCTATGATTCTATGATTAAAGTAAGTTAAAGGAAAGCAGCAACAATGCAAGTTGAACTAGTTCAGCTGAAGGATGGAAGGGAAAAAAAAAAAAAGGAAAAAAAGAACCTTGTTCTTGTTATGCATATTCACTCACCTACTAAACATATTACCATTGTTAAAATCAAGACATTTGCTCCTTTTTCAGTTCAGATCTTTCTGGAAACAATATAAGAGTGTGGAGCCTCAAGGGTCTTCTGAGATCCACAGATGCACTAGAGTTCCACTTCCCTGGTATGCTGAAGAGTGTTGAGTACTTTGCACTGGTCTGCTATGAGACACCACTTAACTCACTTCAGCACTCTCTTCCCCTTCCTAGTCTTTACTGAGGCAAAGAGTGTCTGGGTTATTCATCCAACCCACCCCTTCCAGTATAATCCATTTAGTCCCATAGGGGATGAATTTGGTAGGACTGCACAGCTGTGCAGATCTAGACAATAATCCTCACTATTGTCTCCCTCATACTGGCTTGATGCATAAATTTCACATAAGCAGAAGGAATTTCTTTAATGCTAATACGTGTGAGTAGCATATGGCTTTGTGTTTTCTTTGTTAAATAAACTCATTAACCCAATGCCTCTCTGCGAGATGGCAACAATTGACTTGTATGTTAAAAGAGTACACTGGTGTGCTAATAACAAATTAACATATGAATAACAGATGATGAGAGATTAACATAAAAATGAATTGCAAAAACCCAGAATGCACAAAAAAATTGCATTGTGCTGTCAAATTTCAAGATCACAATAAAATGCAATCCTAAAATTACAATGGCACACAGTATCATTCTATGACAACTTTCTTTTTACCTGCAGTATAGTACCAGTGTCCAGTATTCCTGAATAGTGCACTATGGTGTCTGCGGAGATAGAAACAGTAGGAAGTTCACACAGCATGTATTTAACTCTAGCCGGTGAAAGAAATTAATATTTTTCTTCTTTTACAAAAGCAAGCAGAAATGAAGAATCAAAGAAAGGGATGACCCTGTTATAGCAATAATATATTCACTTTCTATCTTACTTTAATGTGCAAATCAATCTTCATGCTGTTCTTTGCCAGTTTCCACCTCCTTAGTCACCCTAGAACAGCTGGGAGCTCTCCTGCTGCTCCACCTGGCATTGGTTTAGGATCAAATGGTGTCATCCGTCAAATAATATATGAGAAATAAACTGATGGAGGTCTTCCAAGGGGAGGAACCACTTGCTAGTTGTGTAGGTAAATTACAATGAAACAATGTAAGGCTCATTAGTTTGTTAATGAAGATTATTAAATAAACAGTGTACAGGTTCAAGGTCATTTTTGGACTCTTTTGGTCTCCTTCAATTCTCATATAAGGTATGCTTTTAGGAATAAGGAACAATTTTTATCAGGTGACTAAAAGTCTCTAAGATGGATTCTAGTTTAAGAGTTCACTCCATAGATCTCAGATTTCTGATTTCCGGCAAAGACTTTTTTTTCTCTCCACAGTTGAACACACCATTTGGTTTTAAAAATCACTTCAGAGTTTTTTAAGATTCCCAAGAAATCTTATCTACTCTCTAAATAGAGACTTATGCACATACCTGTAACAAAATGTCAATGCAAAAAAGTTATCCAATTCCAAGCATCTTTTTAACTTGTGCTCTATCTTGAATCCATTTGATAACTTTCCTGATAGCCTTTGTCTTTATCATGAACACTTTTCTGCCCTTCTACATTAAAGTATTCTCTTTTCAAATGCAAATAGCCACTCATCATCACTGAAATTCTGGGATATTTATATAGGAGTCCCAAATGCAGGAAATACAATATTCTTTGTTCATAGCAGCACAAGTGCAGTTCAGCAAATTTACATATGTATTAATGTCAAATCTTTTGCTCTAATATTCCAGAACCATCAGCTAGTGTCCTCTCTGACTTTTTAAAAACATGTACAGTACTATTTCAGTGATTTTTCACAATAATCTGGAACAATTTAGTGCATGTCTCAGCTAGAACATTAGTTTTGTCATGCTGAACACTAATTTGTTTAGAAATTCTCTCATTCTTAATCAAATTAATCATAATATCAAATAACCTCACTGAATTCAATGACTCACCCATGTCTCCTGAGGGAAACAATTTAAGCTACTTCTCTTGTCACATAATTCCTTCGCAGTTTTGAAGGCTACTCACATTTTTCAAGGAGGAATGAAGTCAGGTCCTTTAGAAGATATGCACAGATACTGGATCCTTATGCATGATCTATCTTTAGAGCTAATTTAATAGCCTTTTGATTGAAATAATGAACTAATTACTGCAGTTATGCATGTAGCATTACTATAAGCACAGCAAGACTATCAAATCATGAAAACCATGCTTCATAAAACAAAGTCACTAAAGGAATTAATAGTAAGAGTAAAGCGTTTCACAGAAATAGAGCAAATGTCTGTGGTTCAAGAGTATATGATAGTATTTTTTGCAGTGGGCATACCTAAATTATTCCAGAGATTTACTTTTTCTGGGAGCTGAAAGAATTACAAAGTTTCCCATAGGAAAGTTTTGACTTCATTTATAGAACACAAGTAAATAGTGAATGACATAAAGTTCATATTTACAAGTACAGATAAAAAAGGCATCTGTTTCTTCAAGGGCATAAAGATCTAAAGTTTGGCATTAATTGATAATCTGGATTAAAAGATTTTATTTTATTTTACTTTTGCGAGCTACATCTTCCACTTACAGAAAAAAAAAAAAGATATAGATGAAGACACTTTCACTTATATTATGTGAAACTTCTGGTTTTATAGACCATATTCAGTATATCGGATATCATTAATATTGATGCAACTTTCACTTTTGTACTTCTCCCAGAACGCCATTATCAATAGGAACATGATGCCCTCTAGTGTAACGCTCCCTAGGTAAAAATAAGCAAACAGAATATCTGATCTTCCTCCAATTACATTAACATATTTTAAATAAAATATTAGCATAGTTTAAATAAAGGTGACAGTAGGCTATCTTGGAGCTAATACTTGAATTGTGTGTTCTTCTTGAAGTACCTGTATCATATTCCCATTTCACTTGATATTGTGTGAAAACATGTTCACTTAGACCAGTCCAGTGTCACTGATGAAAATGAGTTAATTTTCCTTTAATTTAAAAGGAAATGGATCATTCATTGTTATTCTGCATATTTTAAAAATACTACCTCCTTCTACCGTTTTATTCTTGAACTTCTGTGCAAATTAAAGATAGAAAATCACATTAGTACTTCTTTTAATAATTTATGTATACTTCCAAAAAGTATTGCCCACGGTTTATTTCTGACACTTAGAATACCTTGCCTATGGATTTTCACATATTTCTGTCTTCTCTTACACAAAATGTTAATGAAGCTACGTATTTTGCAAAGAAACTTTAATTAATTTAATTTTGTCTAAGATCCCCCTTTCTAAGATGTTACCATTCTATGGGATTTTCAAACTTAATCATGTATTTACTACATATCCCTGCTATGAAAAAAGGCCTCCTTGAAAAAATACTTTTCCCCGTCTGCTGTGTTATGATTGTTCATTTTCACAGTCAAAAAAATTAAGTAAACATTGTTTGCCTTGTGGGTGAGATTTTCTTATTAATTTCACACTTTCTTCTTTTTGGTGCTACATAATTTTCCACCAGAAACAGCTAGACAATAGGAAAACTTTCATATTCAACTTTATTTTTTTTTTTTGCATATGATATTTTTTGACAATATAGCAAGAAAAAAACATATATGTTTACTGTATTGAAGTGACATAAAACCAAAATGTATATGTTTGCATACACCTTTGACTTGACCACATACCAAGAAATGTAGAGAAAGTGAGAAAATCAAAAGCAGAAACCTTTGCTGAGGTAGAATAGCTGCTGATTTCTCTGAATGTTATGATTGAGTAGAAGCTAAAAAATAATTGAGCTTGAGAGCTATCATTAGTCAGTACCTACTACTTTCCATTGATAAACAAGGCTAGATTATGTTGCCCCCTATAATTACCTTATCAAGATAAACATGTCCATATTTCATCCTTTAGCTATATAGGCAAACTAGTCTCATTTTTGTTTTATAATTCTTGTTTATCTCCATAAATGTAAAATCAAATGTATGAATTTATTATAGAATTGTTTCAGCCTTTGATGCAACAGCTGTTCTTACTTTACTCTTTACAAAAACATAAATGAAAATTCAGTGCACCAGAAGAGACTAGTTATCCCAGGGAGGAGTCCATGAGAAGTGGACACTTTCATCATTAGGTCACTAATTAGATTGCACTTTGGCTTGATACTCTTAATTACATGTGCACTGCACCATTACTGCTATTGGTCTTGTTTGGTAATGTAAGCTGCAAAGCTGCCCATGAGTTACCAGCAGATTCTGACCTTGCATACGTTGCAGTAAATAAAACATACTATGCCAAGTAGTTGGGAACAAATGAGGAAAGGGCAAACTGCAAAACTGTAAGAATGTATCTCTCTCTCAAGATCCATAAGTAGAGAGCGTAAAAAACCCCACCTTTAAATACTTACTGATGACATTTAAAGTGCTTTATAATTCTGATTGGACTGTTAAGGGAGGGGGGAAGAAGAAAGAAAATCCACCAATACGCTGAGTGTCCTAATCAGAACTTAAACTGCATGATCCTGATGAAACATAATAGATTCGCATATAAATGAATTAATCTAGAAAAACTTAATTCATTGTGAGAAAAAAAAAAAAATGTAAAGGAATGACTTTACTATATATGGTATGAAAAATGATAGCATTTTTAAGATTGTGCTTAGCCACCTAAAACTGTTTAATTCTGGATTTCATTTAACTTGCTGGTACTTTTTCACAAATTGTATTGGTAATGACCATCACAAAAAAAATACAGTAATCAAACAACACTGATAGGCTGGATCAGTACTGAAATATGGTCCTAATGGAATATAAAGAGCAAAAAAATATTGCTAGAATTATTGTCAGAATAAACATGAAGAAAACAGCATTCAATAAGAATGAAGTAATGAAAAGTAGACTTTGAACACCAGCAGTGACAGAATGAATATAAACAGAATGATGGACAACAAAGAAGATGTAAGTTTGCATTGAGGATTATGGGGAAGGAGATTTAAATTCATGCCAAGTATGCACTGCTGTTGTTCATCATAAACAAATTTATTAGAGAATCAATGAACAGTGAGAGTATGATGCAATCTACAAAATTTTCAGATGTGGGAATACCAGTAATATATAGTATTGTTGCAGGTAAACATTTTCTCTAGTGCATCCTTTAGTAAATATGAGGCTGTGTTCCTCTCTTGACAGGACTCAGACAGATTTTCTAACAGGATGCAGAGTAGGAGTTCATCTGCTCCATTTACTTTGGAGTTATCTCTTCCAAGAATAAGAGAATGCAAAAGTAAAGAAAGTAAAACAGAAGAAAAGAAATAAAAAGACAAGAAAAGAAGTAAAACTATGTTACTCAGATGTTACGCTGTCTTCCTTTAGGAGAAGAATTCTTCCTTTCCAAGGGAGTACGCTAGTACAATAATAAACATCACTCACCAGCTGTAAAACAATGGTTAGTAATCCAGCCCATCTCCATTTTGCAGAGTTCTTAAGAGTAAGAGTAGTTTTGTCATTTGTTAAAATCACAGGTTAACTCTGCTGTTGGACCACTTCTCCTCTCAGAGTGGTTACTCTCTGGACCTTACTCTATGGTAAGGACTCTGGCATGCTTTGCTGATACAGTAAATTCACACTACCTTGGATCATATTATCTCTTGATGCATTATTTTCTGTTGCAAGTTCTATATATCCTGGCACAATGAAACAAAGCTAGAAGAAATCAAATAAACTGTGAAATAAAACTTACTGATAACAGGAACTCCTGTAACTATGAACCAACTTCCTAAAGGAAGTTACAATAACTTAGTTATTCAAAGAATGAAAGAATAGATGACCCTTGAAAACATCTTTCTTCAAGCAGAGTATACTTGAAGCAGATCTTCAAAATACACATTTGAGCTCAAACAAAAATGATAGATTTTGACACAGAAACTGCAGGGTTAGTTTCTTTCATCTATACCTCCTATACAGAGGAAATCAAATTATATGACTCATGATATGTCTTCTGCTCTTTAAAAATTGACTCTCTATAACCTACTAAATGCTAAACACAAACTAGTTCTGTTGCTTGTCCTCATAGGATTACAAATGTTTCTCTCATAAATATTCAGTGCTAAAATACTGGCTCCTCTTTAAATTTATTTAGGATATTTGTGTTCAAGGATAAAGTGTTGAGTAACAAGATTACTCTTACACTGAAAAATAAGTATTTATTGATTCGGCTCTTGACATCCTGTGAGACATATTAATGAAGATGAAAGGAAGCAGGCACTTCCTTCCATTGACTTGAAGATCACTTTGAATTTTAACCTGCAATAATCCAATAAAATATGTACTATAGGAAAAGATATTTTTTCCTTATAATAGCATTAAAATTTGAATTGAGCACAAGATGGAGAAATGTGTAAGGAAATATTTTTTTTATTTCAATACTAAGAATACAGGAAGTAAGCATATTATGTAAAATTAATATGCTCTTTCCTTTAAGATTTGGGCCTCTCACTACAAGAAGGACATAGAAATGCTGGAGCGTGTCCAGAGGAGAGTCACCAAGCTGGTGAGGGGTCTAGAGAACAAGTCATACAAGGCTGAAGGAACTGGGCACGTTTTGTTTGGAGGAGACTGAGGGGAGACCTCATCACCCTCAGGAGGATCACCTTCTGGACACTACCAGAAAGGAGGTTGTAGCAAAATGGGTGTTGGCCTCTTCTCCCAAGTGAATAATGACAAGACCAGAGGAAATAGTCTGAAGTTGTGGCAGGGGAGGTTTAGATTATATATTGGGAAGAATTACTTTACTGAGAAAGTGGTCAGGCACTGGAATAGCCTGCCCAGGGAGGTGATGGAGTCACCATCCCTGGAAGTATTTAAGAAACATGTAGATGTGGCACTTTAGGGCATGCTCTAGTGGCCAAGATTGTGGACATCTTTTGTGTGTGTATGGTTGGACTCCGTGATCTCAGAGGACCTTTCCAACCATTAGGATTCTGTGATTCTGTGATTCCTGATCTATATAGATGATAGCAGTTCATTTATGGATCACTATAAATCACTGACTCTTTAAACTCTTTAAACTCTAAAGCTTTTTAAAAAACAAAAGCTTTTCATCTGATTGTATTGTTGGTGTTTCTGGACTTGAAAGATCCAGAATTAATTGACCTATTTTTAAAAATAAAAAGAAAAAAGAAAAAAAAAAAGAAATTCCAGTTCAACTTTCTTGCCTCCCCTAAACAAGTTAACTCCTGCTATTTCTGTATGAAACCCTGCATTTAGTTGATTTATTTCAAAGCTTGAATTTAACTTGAGAAGTCTATCAAGCACACTTGTCATTTTCTTATCACAGTAAGAGGAAACTGCAGTACCAAATTACTGTACAGTGCATGTTTACTAATATGATAGGACTTTTGCCTTCTATCAACCCCAGCATAATATGATGCAAAATCATTAAATAATAGAAACTTCACAAGATCTTCATAGAGGAATGGTATTCTTCACATACCTCAATTGCAGCTAGCAGAGTGTGAGAAAAAGTCTTTTAGCTTAAAATGGCAAGTAAAAGCACATGTATGAAAAACCTCAACCTATTTTAATCTGGCGATTCTAAAATCAAACACAAAATTCTGATAATCTTACAGAAAAGTTCAGCAAGCTTTCATTTCATCTGGTGTATCAAAGTCCTAGATGTATTTCAGAGTTGGCCTAGAATATGAAGATTGCAAATATAACAATTTGCATGGCAATATGCAAAGGCATAACAAAATAAAAAAAGGGGAACCATCCATTTGTTCTTAGCAATTTACACAAAAATCACAAGTCATTTACCTCTTGCTATGTAGGGTTTATTGATGTATCTTACATTTGGTTGAAAAAAAATCAGACCTCAAATGTTAAATCATATAAAATACTCTCTTCAGAAGCTGTCCATGATAAATGATAAGTTACAGTCACTAAAAGCTCCATTCACTGAGAAGTGCAAAATCCCCCTCATTTTAGAAGACATGTTAAGGCATTCCATGTACAGATATCCATACTAACCCTTTTCTTAAGACTAATACAATACCATCAGTGGGGTCATTTATATTTAAGAGGATTATATTAAAATACTATCTTTAAACATTTTAATTTTCATTATCTTTCCTCAATGTGTCAAATCTCTGCCACAACATCATTCCACCATATAGGCAGTTATATAGGCAGTAGAAACTGGAGGTGACCAAAGAATAGAAGGACTCAAAGGATTCCTCAAAGCATAGTAAAACTTAAATTTTTCACTAATAAAACTGTTTTTAAGCATGTAATATCTCTGAATCTTTCACATAGTTGTATCACCACCTTTGAAAGATTTTACTTTGGCACAAAAGCACAGGAAGTTTTCTGAAATATGCTATTTCATATTCTTTCCATCTGTTAATATTTGTTGTGTTGATATCTTTTTTTTTTACTAAAAGCTGTTTCAACTGCTTGATCTTGATTGCAGAAAATACTGAATAATATCCCACTTTACAATACACTTCCATAGTTATATATACTTGGGCAATTTTTTCTATTATCTTTTGCTAAGACCAGTATTTTGAGGGCTAAGAAACACCGTCTCAGACCGCCCTTACCTGGAATATCCTGAATTACAAGCCAGCTGTAAAATGGACTTTTGCATGGTCACTAAATTTCTGTAAGAAAATTGTTGACTGAGTAGCAACACAAGTAAGGACTTTTTTAAAAAAACTGCAGCTTCCAAGTTTTAAAATGTAAAGTTAAAGCATTCAGAAGAATCTTGAAAAATATTTCTTAACCATATATTTTAATGAATTTTATCTTTAATGTTTGCATTGATCTCTGTTACTGTAGATATTGTTATCCAGCAGCTTTCTAAAGTATGATTCACTTTTTCCTTTTACAAGAGCTATAACAATATCTGCCATCAGGAATAATATTTGGACTTTGCTTTATGGAAATTACCTCATACTTTTTTCTGTATATAGCTTTTCTTTGTTCATTCCAGCAGATAAAAGAAAAATGTCTAAGTGAGAGCAGGAAGCTACAAGCACCTGTCAGGAAATAAACAGATCCCGGTATTTATGAATACTCTGTATTTTCAGTGCTCCGTGTCTATCATGCTGAATAAACCCATACTTTACAACTCCAAACTTCAGCTTTTTTAAAAGGTAGGATTAATCGACAGTGTTGAGAACAAATCTGTACCCTATATAGAATTACAGTTTAGTTTTAGATAAGCAGCTTTTAGTTTTTCACAGACTTTGCATTAATTCAATATTAGTTCAGTGTTTCCTAGGCACTCTTCATTAAAAGCATTTGCTCATTCCTCCTGATTCACTAAGTGTTGGGTCGTCACGTGCTTAACTTCTTCTGTCACTCCACAGAAAATTAAAACAAATTATGCAGCTCTAAAATGTATACACACACCTACATTTTAAATCATTGTGCCTCTGTTGATGATTTAATCTTCCTATTACATTTCTGTTTAATGTTACCATCAAAAGCTTGGTACTGGGTGTGATAGTCAAGGAATATAGTGTTAGAGGGCTGTTGGCATTATCTAGAGGCAAATTCCTTAATCCCCTTTTTGGAGACTGAAATCTTGTCATTTCAGACTCCACATGGCTTCAACGGCCAGATCAATTTTTATAAAAGTGCTGGGGATGCTTCTGCATGGTAGAGGTGAGAAAACATGCTGTTTATGTATCTTGCTTGAAAAGCAAATATGCAGTGAACTGTTCCTTTTAACACTTTTAACCCCTTGCAATTTGTCCAGTAAAGCCCTCTGATGGAGGGGAAATACATCACAGGGTCTCCTTCCAGTACATGAGTGTGCACACAGTTCCTTACGGAGATCAAAGGTATATAATTTACTTAGAGGAAGAATTATTTGCGCATAAACAGCCATTAACTAATAATACAGAGAAGATGCTTTTAAATTCAAATGGGTGGCACAGCTGTCAACACAAGACAAGTGACCCAAGCATCTTGGTACTTACATAAAGTGAAGCAGGAGGGAGTCTGATGCTGATGACAAAACCTCTTTGTGAGTAACACCGGCAATATCTTTTAGAGAGCAATTTAGGACTAAGTTACAAGAAAATGGGCCACTTCACCTAGTAGAAAATAACTTTAAAAGTCATATTTTTTTCCCTGTTTGCATACACCAGGGAAGGGAAATAATTGTTGTGGTTTTGTGTTTGTTTTGTTTTTCCCAATACCTCATTATCTTGAGGGGAGAAAAGGAGAAGCACTTGTCTGTTCTCATGAAAAACCTGTAGCAGTGTAAAGTGTGGAGGAACTACTTCCTCCACACTTCCTACTTCCAAGAAGAAGGTAAAAACTATCCTGAATGGGGAAAACTGGTTACAGTGCTCATCAGCTACCACAGCCTGCACCTACTGCTTTTATTATGAGTCTGGCCTTCAGCCCCATCCCTTGGCTTCAGTCCTTCCAGTTTCATTTGGGTGCATCTCATCTTAGTCTATAAGCTCTTAAAATATAGTGCCATGTGATGTCTCAGGTTGTTCTGCCTGCAGCTTTGGGAGTGACCATACTGCACCCCCAGACCGCATCCAGTTCCTTCAAACAGAATAAATGCTTATTTAAATAGTAGTCTTCCTCCACCACTCCCTCAAAAGCCTATG
>JAOXNG010000002.1:11722461-11736598 GCA_028566535.1 Scolopax minor
GTATAAGCAAGGGCCTCTCTGCATACCATTCCTTGGTATAATCAGGTCTTATCACTGTGAGAGTGAGCAGTTTCTGAGCAATATGCTGTTAATTTCAGAGTTTTGTTAGTTAGAAGAGGCCCAATTGGAAAAGTAAAATTACTGAATAGAAAATTAGTTCTGTTTTACCTCAAACCAGGACACATAGACCTTATAAGAGCTGAGCAGAAGAACTGAATTTAAAAAAATTCACAGCTTCCTCTGACACTTTTCTTGAAATTCTCTACACTTTTTGGGTTTTTTTTGTTCCATTTTATTTGCATTTAATTCTGAAAATCAAGGCTGGTGGTGAAAAATGCCAAGGAAAAATTCTATGCTTGTCAAAGAGTGAATATATTTGTGAATGCATAAAAATAACAACACTATTCAGGGTTACCATGGCTATTTATATACATGTATTTTTCACTTCTTCAAACATACAGAAGTACTTTTAAAAAGGTTTTCAAAGACAAAACATTGAGGTTAGTAGCTTCTACCTGATAGACATAAAGAATTTTCCATTGGAGGGCAGAGATGACTGCATACTTTCACCCTCTGAAGGAGCAGTTGCTACAGTACAGAGGTACAATGCTGAAACAGATTATTTACCCATTAAATCCTTCTGCTTGCATTTTCCCATCTAATTTCGTTTGACAACTTGGAGCCCTGATTGTCATATACTTAAATATACTGGTGAGGATTCTGTGCAATATACTGATGTTAATTCAATTATTTATATTTTTATTTAAACTTGAAAAGGTTTCTGCACTGCCAGGTGTTTGGCCATTTCTAAACTATCAGCAAGAAACACTTCTATAAGTTTCTTTCACTGTGTTAGTAAGAGACAGGCAGCATACAACAATCAACAAAATGACATCACCAATGATATTGTATGGGTGCTGGTTTTCTACAAAATCATGGATGTGGTCAAAATCTTCAGCTTCAGCTTAGTTAGAGGCAAAGAACACTGAAATCCCCATAAAGTTAGAGAAAACTGGTTGGGAAACCACAGGGGATGAATGGTGCAGGAATCAGCCCAAGCAAAGAGAAGCAAACTGTGGATTCAGGATGAATGAGACACTGAAAATTGCACAGGGAACAAGGGACAAAAGGGTCACTCCTGGCAGATATGGAAACTCCATCTGTGGCAATGAGACACATACAGGTGAGGCAGAAAATGCTCTAACAATAAAAGGCATAAAAGAACACAGGAAGGGTTTTGAGAAGGAACTAAGAAAGATCTAAGTTTAAGGGGCCACAAAATCTTTATGAAAGCTTAACATACATTTTTTTCAACGCACATATGCTTGTTTTCTGAGCTTATAGGCTTGATTTAAATAAGATCACATTTTAACAATGCAAAGTAATTCTGGGCTACTTTTTTTTTTCTTTGTAACATTTGCTAATGCATACATATAACAACATCCACTCCTAAACATTATTCTGAAAAGTCTGGTGTCAGACTTGCAGATAAGCTGTATCTGCTTACAATATCTTTTAATAAACCATAAAATGTAAATAGTTTACCAGTTTAAGGTACAGAAATAGCTTCACTTGAATTTAGACTAACATTTTAGCATCTAAGATCACAAGATCAGCTAGCAGTGTAATATAGCTGAATTCCTAGAGTAGAAAAACAACTGCTAATGGAATTAATCTTTCTACCCAAGCAGAAATACTATATATATTAGTGGCTCCTTTTCTGTAGTAAAGCTCTTAATTCAGTGCTGTTAGCAACAGTAGGATAATTTTACAGAAGTTTTCTAAAACACTCAAGACTTGAGTGGAGTGGGATGGAGGCATGTAATAGCATGGCTTAGTGTCCTGCAGAGAATTATTAAGTAAACATAGTTCTTACAACTAACAGTTTGGTTTATGGTGATCTTAGGCTAATCTTCTAAAAACTGAGTCAAGAAGTACAGAGTATCTTTGTACTGAAAGGAGGAAGGAGACAATTGGAAAAAAGAGGGTCATTAGGGAGTAGACAATCCTAATTTAAAATAGCAGATGGAAGAAACCATTCAAATTTCAAACTACACTTTGGTTCTACTAAGCAGAATTACATCATTATTCTAGGATATAAACTTAACTGTCGTTCTCAGATATGCAATAAATTAAATTTTGCCAAAAATGGGATATAATCCACAAACCAGGATAAAGAGTTGCAGAAAAATTCTTAGAAGGCCAGGTAGAATAGGATAATGTGGATTTAAAGAGGGTGGGGAAGGCAAACCCTCATGTTCTAAGGTTTACTGCTTTAATAACTGGTTGTTGCCCATATTTTAAACACAGCTTCTAATAGTATTGAAAGAAAATTATCTCTGTAGAAGCAATCTGCTAGTAACTGAAGATTTTTAACTTGAAGTAGCAATACTTTGACACCTTATGGGATACCATCTGGGAGTCTTCAAACCCTCAGGTAAGGCAATTCTTTCTTCTCAGCACTATAGCTAGAGAAGATATATCATATTAGCTTGATCTCAAATCCTGAAATATATTCCCCACTAACATCAATCTCTTTTCCCTGGTACAGCCAGCTGTAAATCAAGAAAACCTCTTTGTAAACATCCTATACAGGAATTTGCACATTCAAGTCATGTAGAACTATCGTAACAATAAACATATTTAAACTTTGAATTTTAGTGACAGAGCATGTTTTCTTTAAACCTATTTTTCAATTAGTAATTGCTAGTAATTAAAACTATTTTTCTTTAAAACTAGTTTTCAATAAAACTATTCTGTAACATCTTTCTAGGAATTGCTTTTTTGCTTATGTTTTCAAGGATTTCTTCCCCTCCTTTCCATGAAAATGTGTTGCTTCCTAGGTCTTTTCCCAATGATTTATATCAATTCTCCTGATGCTTTCTGGGAATTTCTTACTAATTTTCAGAAATATCCTCTATGCTTCCTAGAAATTTTTGATTTGATTTCTAAGAATTCCCCCACTGCTTTCTATGCTGTTTGTTTGGGTTTTTTTCCTCAACATTTTCATTGAGGAATTTTTTCAACACTTTTCAGAAATTTTTCTTGTGCTCTCTGAGAATTTTCTGGGTACTTCCTTGAATCCTCCCTGTTGCTTTGTGGGACCTCAGTCTCTATGATATCTAAGAATTTTACATGCTTCCTAGGAAATTTCCAACTGCATTCTAGGAACCTTACATACTATTCCCAGGAATCTCTGCAGCTGCTTCCTAAGATTTTTTCTTTTGCTTTCCACTAATACTCCCAGTAATCTCTGGGAATTTCCCCTAGGACAATACTACTGATTGCTTCTAGGAATTTCTCAATCCTGCTTCCTAGCGATTTCTCTTCTACTTCTTGTGGATCTTCTTCATTACTTTCCAGGAATTTTCCAACTACTTTCTAGGAATACACCTAGATGTAGGTAGATTCTAGGAATCCCATGCCTCACCCTCAAAATCCTTTTAAAAAATGCTCCAGATACTTTCTAGGAAATTCACCACAGCTTTTTGAGGGTCTTCCTAATGCTTTCTAATAATTTCCCTTCTACTCAAGAGTTTCAAACGTTCTTTCTAGGAATCCTCACAATGCTTTCTGGAAATTTTCACATTGTGATTCTTATCTGTACTTCCTAGGACTAGCCCCCATCATAGGGATCTCCCTGATACTTTCTAGGGATCCTCCTGGTGTTTTCTAGGAATTTCCTCACTGCTTTCTAGAAGTCATCCAGGTGTTCTCTAGGAATTTCCCCCTGTTGCTTTCTTGGACTTTCCATCTCTGCTTTCAAGAATTTTCCAGTACTTTCCAGGAATGTCATAGTAATTGTCTACAAATTTTGTGTCACTTCATAAGAATCCTCATATCTAGAATTTTTGCAGAATTATCCAAGGCTTTGTCAAAATATCTAACTGCTCTCTCAGAATTCTTGGAACAAAAGACTTTCTGGGACTTCTTTGGTACTTTGTAGAGATTACTGGATCTTTTCCAGGAATATGCCACTGCTTTCCAGGAATTTCTAGGATCAAGAATATTTCTTAAACTCTTCTGAAGTTTCCTAGGAATTCCTGGATCAACAGCCTCTGTAGGAATTTCCTGACATTTTCCAGGTGACACATCAAATTCCTTATAAAACATATTATATTCCATATATCTACCCTATATGCACATGTCTATACTATACACATGCATCTTCGGCATATTATATATATATATATATATACTACGCCATACATAAATAAACTCATATACACGTACTCAGGATAATTCATACTCAAATACATTCTGACAAAAAATAGAGTATACACCCCTGGGACAGATCTATTGCTGAAGAAATCAAAGAAAGTCTTGCCCATGTGCATGTAGTATCAAATGTCTGGGCAGGAGAAACCCTCATCAACAAAAAACACAAGGTATTTCTAAATAAACTAGAAGTGGTCAGGTCCACCCTGTTTTCTTGTATAAATACTGACATAAAACAAGCAAGAGAAGAACAAGCAGTTTTTACAGTTTACAATTTTTTTACTTTGCAAATTTTTAGTTTTGACAGAATGTTTCTTTAGTACCAGAAATCAAGCAGCTTATTCAGTAGCATGAAGATAAAAACTACAAACAAAAATTAATTTACAAGATAAAACAAAGCAAAAAAAAAATCTTGAAAACAAAGCCCACTGAAAATATGACATGTGGCTTGGACTATGGCTACACAATTTGGTACCATTGACAGGAATGGTTGTGAACCACTGACAGAGTTAAAGCTCACCCACTCTTTCACTATCCTGGATCTTAATAATGACAATGTCCTTTCTTTGATCTCAGTAAATACAATTTACATTCCTAATCTTGCTGAAAATATCCTTTTCTTAATGTATCAGTATCTATTGGCATTCATCTATCGGTTCCCTTCTTCTGTCATATAGAAGTATTAGCTGCTTGCCTTCATTTCCAGAACTTCAACCCTCATCCCACGCTGGTTCAGCATCAGGAGATCAAACTCTTCTGAGAACAACCTGCTAGGGCAGCACCCACCG
The DNA here is from genome assembly GCA_028566535.1 of Scolopax minor. Taxonomy (NCBI): domain Eukaryota; kingdom Metazoa; phylum Chordata; class Aves; order Charadriiformes; family Scolopacidae; genus Scolopax; species Scolopax minor. The sequence continues at coordinate 11,727,468 of JAOXNG010000002.1, forward strand.
CCTGTTCATTCATTTTTCAAATAAGCACATTATTATTTCTTCCAGGAAGAACCTTAGGCTTGGAAAAATGCTCTTCATAACCAGTTACATAGCTCATGGGTTTCACTCAAACACTTCTTCATATTTCCCTCTTTCCACACTGTTTCTAGAAGTCCTGACAACAAATGGGCTGGTAGAGACAGTAAAACCACAGCCTTTTATAACAAGATCAACAGATGTGCTTTTCTGTGTATTCTAAACATATTTATGTCCCTCTGACCTCCAGTTTTTATCATCTCTGGGGCAGAGATGATTTTTGTTTTGGACTGTACATCACCCAATTTAAGTTTTAAATGCACAGATTATAGTTGTGGAGGAAATAAGTGGTTTGTTTCAAATATCGCCTGCTGGGTGGTTTTGACCAAGTCAAGTTATTAGTGCAATTTTTGAAAACTGACAAAGTTATAAAATAAATTGCTATGTTAGTATTACAGAAATTTACTACATTGTCAGTATCTTTTTATTATACACCCATGGTCCCATTTTGTATTTGGAACTAGACTGAAAGGTTGCTTTCCAAACCAGCTAATCCTGCGCTGTCATTTATAATCTGAAAATTTTTTATTTGTATGTCATATATCATAGCCTGCCTAAATAAATGTCAGAAGGATTAATACATATTGATACCAATAAAACCCCTATGCTGTTTTATTGATGGAAAACATCTTTAAACGTTTATCAAATGGATTCTTTCAAATTTCTTCTAAACTCACAGCTGGTTTGCTTTGGGTTTTCATTGACAAAATAAATGTAGATGATTACTAAATTTACTGAAAGCTATGATAGTTTCAAGAGGTGACAAAGTTAAGACTTCTGTAAGTTAACAAATAGCTGTACACTGTTAAAAATATGCTAATGTAAAAAAGCAAAGAAATCAAAGATTTTTGCCCATTGACTCTTAGTGACAAGAGATCAGAATCTACAAAGGGAAAATCTAGTTAAAACTTAAAAAACAGAATAAACCTTTACTGTTATAGAACGAAATGGTTTCATAGCTGCAGGGTTTAGTGGGCTATTTCATTTTTAAGCTATTTTGTTAATATGAAATCTATTTTTGGTGTCTTGCAAGAAATATCATTACTCTGAGACAATGGAAATGTTGGTGGAAATGTTGCAATTTGTAAATTACTAGTAAAGAATGTATAATTGTTCTTGAACAAACTGGTGAGATATGTAACTGGAAAGGAGGATTGTAATAGTAATTAAAAAATTACCACCTAATCATACTGTAATTTTTCTAATGTATACTTCCTGGGGATTCTACCCAAGGAAACAAATTTCAGGAAACAAGGGATATTTTTCTCCCCTAACATAAGTATAAACAATAAATATAAATAAAGTGCTAACTTACGAGTGACTTGCAAATCCTCTTCTGTGGCTTTGTTTTCTTCATGTTTTTCCTTTCATATGATCGGGCACCTACATAACAGTTATTGCTATTTTTAATCAGTTGAAGAAAACTTTTGTAGAGAGTATTTAAGTCAATCTGGGTCTGAAATAAACACAGGCTTATTACAAAAATTATGAAAAATTCCCACAATTAGGTATTTCTAAGAAGTGTTTAAAAAAAGCTCATGTTTATTATCCAGAGAAACCTATAATTTGCCAGATTTTACCAGCACTTTACTAGAACTTTGTAATTTCTAGAAATACGTGTTTTCTACATTGCATTCTATTGATTTGTTCTACTTATTATCCACATTGATTCTACTTGCAGGGTCTGTATGAGCTCTGTTCCAAGAGCTGAACAGTGATAAAACTTTTTAACTTGCTGAGAGAATTTTTTTAAAATATGTTCCTTTCTCATACTTTAATGCATCTGTCATGTTTCAGCTGTATTTTTTTTTAACTGAAGGGTTTGTATGCGAAAGCTCCAGTAACAACAACTGGGTTGATTAATACTATATTCACATATCTAGAATTTTCATGACAAATCTCAATGTACTTGAACATTAATTGAACAATGTATCTCTAAAGTAATTTCTTCTTGTATTTCTTTGTGGGTCAAGTGGAACTAAATTGTATATTCTGACATGGTTTCATACTTGAAAGTAGTTGTTAAATCCAAAGCGATGGTAAGGAGTTTGAAGTTAGCATATTAAGCACATTTTTCTCTGCACATGAGTTTAATTTACATTGTATTACGTTAATAGTTTTTTTCATGTTAGATTTCTTCACTGTCTTGGGTGAAATATCTGAATATATGAGAATGATGGTTTCAATTGTTTTGCTGTAAGAAGTCAACTTTTCTGATCTTTACTAATATGAACTAAAATATTATTCTTATTTTAATGGCATTTTACACATATTATCACTAAAAATTAATGAAGCCAATAAAGAATCTGGCAGCCTTCAGATGACAATTTTAATAGCCAGTTTAAATTTGATCATCCACTGTCTATACAGCTGACTGAAAAATCTGATTTTCAATAGTATTAAATATCCTTTGCACTTTCTTTCCAAATTAAAGTACATGTACATATATTTATGGACATATTCAAGTGCCTTTCACATGGTCTGAGTATCAAGAAAGGGTATCAGTTCAAAAGAAAATCATGCTGATGCTTTTTGGTGAGCAGAAAACCTCCCATCACAACGAGGTGTTTAAGTGTGAGTGAAGCATCTCTGCAGAAGGCATACATGGAATTGATTCTGCTGTGACATAAGGCTTTCCTGAGAACCTTGATCATGGTTGCCAGCATAGCCTGAACTATTTTTCTGCCCACAAGATTCACTTATTGCCAGCTAATTTCTTCATGCTTGCTAATTAGCTAAATATTTCAGAATACCTCTCTTCAAATCCAAAGCCAGCAGTGGACTTTCAAGTGTCATTTTTTCTTTTCTTTCTCTTTTCAGCCAAACAAATCAAGGAAAAATCAATTAAAGCTCATCATAAGTGTGCAGCACTTCCAAGCTAACAGATGTAGAACACCTTTATGTGAAAAGATGCTGTATTACAGTATGGGATTTTATGACTATTTATAAGTAAGCAAACATACTTCACTATCTGTACGTATTGTATTCCAGTAAAAATTATCAACTTTGTTAAGACTTTTCAGCTCACTAATATAGAAGCAAACACAGTGAGAGGTGATTAAAAGGTAGTACAGACATCAATATTCTCTTATCTGACCTATTTTTCATTGCCTTCAATAAGAAGAGTGTAACAAACTTGTAGAGACACACAATAATACATTAGAACTAGATTCTACCATCATCTATAGCTCTTCCAAGAGCTCAATCATCATGGAAGCAAATCTCAAAAGCTTTGTCTGACATCATAAGTGATGCTGTGCATAGTTCTGAAGTAACAATAGCCCACAGCTTCACTCAAATATAATGTGAAAAGTCATAGAAGTGAATATGTTCAAAGACGTTGCCAAATCTATAAAGCTGTACAGAAAAAAAAAACCCAACAACCAAAACCCCAAGCACTTTGTGATTCAACGGTTCAAAAAAATTTGTTCGTAAAAAAAAATCAAACTCAAAAATCTTCAACTCCAATGTTATTTTCTATCTTAGCATATGGATTTAAGAATTGGAAATCCACCAACATTATAGACAGACTCTTAAATACTTTCAAAAGGCAAATGTTCACTAGTTTTCTTTGGATTAACAGCATAGCAAATGCCAGCTTTTTGGCCAGCAAATGCCAAGATTTGTCAAACCAATTGATTATTTTTTTTAATCTCTAATCTTACTCAGAAAAAAAGAAGGAAATATCTTGGACCTATATGAAAAATTACGTCAAAGCATCTGCTACACCAGATATTCCCCTGTGGTGGGGGGACAAAACAAGAGGATCTCTATGTCAAAGCAACACATAGAAAAAATAGAGGGAAAAACCTAAGAAATTTACTGAGGTAGAGGACCTCCCTAAAAAAATAAAAACCAAACAATAGTAGGGCCAGAGCTATGTTCTAAAAGACATTTTATAATCTATATATTGAAATGGAAACTGAAGCGTTTAATTCCTGTGAAGTGTGTCAGACAGCTCTTCATAAAACAGAAAAAGAAAAAAAAAAAGATGACTATGAAAAAATTCAACTTGCTTAGAAATAGTAGTAAGTATTTTCAAGTTCCCTGTTAAAACCCAAGTATTAATAATGAAATCAAACTGTTTCCTTTGTGGGCAAATTAAGCATTTATATTAAACAAAGGTCTTGTTTCCCAATATATTTTCATTCAGCCTATACATTGAAATATATGTATTTATTATTCTCAAGGACAAAATGGAAGTCTGATCCCTGTATAAACTGGAAAACACTGGCTGATCTGCTAGTTCACATGCATTGACATTCTGAGTTGTGAAGTTTCCACTACCACCTCTATACCTTCCTGTATTTTGTACTTGTTACTTAACATGCATCTCAGTTCAAAAGAGCATCCCTCAACTACCTGGTGGCGTGCAGGAAAAAAAAAAAAAAAGTAAACCATCATTAATTCTAAGGCTTGGAATAATCCTGAATATTTTCACATTGTTATCCTTCATTATTTCTTTGCTTTCCTTTGTTCTGGGAAGTTATTCCCATGCTGTCCAGTTCATAACTCTTGTTGCTATTCCATAACACTCATGTCATTTGATGACCACTTCATCGTAAAATTAACTCCTCTCATAACTTTCTTTTAGGCATGAAAACAAAATGATCACTTATTGATCATATTTGCCCCTTCTTTCCAATGAGAAAGTCAATGTTAACTTTCTAAAACCTATGGTTTTAACATGCCATACTGATTTTGCTAAAATAATTTTGTTTGTTTTCATTTCTGTTAAGTCTTAGGGCTAAGTTAGATAATACATTTAATACGATATTATCATTCATATTCAACAAAAAAATTATTTTAATGCTATCTGCTGATATAAAATGTATGAATTGATAGATTCCTGCTCAATTAGTTTTCATTGTTGAAAGTTCTTCATATACTTAAAATCAGTCACTTCATCTTTCCATTGCACAAAAGCTGTATACTCAAACTCTTCCATGTCACTTATTACTGAACAGCTCAGTCACATGGACTTGTTACTTCTCTGCTAAAAATCTTGAAGATCTACCCCAGTGAACTGAAATGAAATATTGCAAGTTATCTCCATGAATAACTCTCACAATTTCAAATTTTTTTAAGGAAAAAAAAAGAGAGATTTTCTTTCCTTCCCCAACAAATATGTCTGAGTTCGTTTTAAATATTTATGTTTCCCTAGTACTTCTCATGGGGAAAAAAAATCATATTCAAGCTATCAGAAAGTATTATTTATAAAAATAAAATCTAGACAGCCAGTTCTGTAAAACTGGATGACCAAATAGCTGCATTGTTTCCAAATAGTATTTTTACACAGTGAATTAATTTGATACATAAGAAGAAGTAGGATGTTAAGCATAGTAGTGGAACATCCTACATAGGTTGGGAGAGGTAAAGGAGATTGAAGAAACATGTTTCACATCACTGACTTTTATAAAGCTCTGGCAGACATAGTAGCATTGTGCAACACTGGCAATGTCCTGGAAAGCTGATGAAGGGGCAATAGTGAAAACTTAGTAAAAACAACACTTATTAGGAAAAATTATTGGTTTTAGGAAGTTATCGATATACTCTGCTTACATAGGTGTTTTTACTTAGATGGCATATCCAGATGTTTATTGTTTACAGTATTGTATAGATGAAGATATAGATATATTAAAATTTATCTCAGTGCCACATTAATAGCAGGACAAATGCATTCCTTGCAGACCCTACAAAATGGATTTTTTTCTGCAATGACAAACTGCAAGGAAAGCAATCAGTTTTACAAGAAGATTTTTGAGGCTACACTGTGTGAGAGACGGAAATCTTATCTCATTATCACAGTTCTTCTGCTCTCTTATAAGCAATGTTCAAAGATTCCTGTGGGAACAGAAACTGTCATTTAGTGATGATTTCAGTTCCTACCTAGCTATATTTATTTTTCAGATAAATGGATTCAGGGCTGAGTTGCTGTTGGTGGTGTTTGATTGGTTGGGGGTTTTTTTCCAAATAATTTTTTTAAATTTCAAGCAAAACAGGAAAGTGGGCAGAATGTCAAAGCAAGAGGGAACAGGATGACAACCACGACAACTAACCTGTAAACATACTGGAATCATTCATTGCCTGTAATCTGATATAGATTTAACACTTCTTTGATGAGTGATTAATTTACAATATTTCACTACTTCTCTTGGCTGGTGATTTATCTAAGGCTGTGATTTATGTAAGGCTATGGTTTGACAATAGAGCAAGTCTGACTTGCAGAATCCTAGCACCAGATTGAAAATTATACAGTCACAGAATAGTAAGCACCCATCTACTGTAAAATTTTTATTGCTTTAGGGGGAGTTGTTTTGAGAGCTTGTTTCTACTGTGACACACAGGAGTTGAGTCAGGCACAGTTTTGTTAGTCAAAGCCAAATCTTATGTGGGTTAGTTGTTCTTCCTTCAGTAAAAGTACAGGCTGCATGAACCTTCTAACAGTGTCCTCAGTGTTTCCACAGAAAACAGACCCTGTGCTTTGAGTTATCTGGGTCATATCTGTACTATTTTGAGATCTGAAAGCACATAGAAGCAGCAGTGACAAGTGAGTGGTGCTGTGCCCATTTCCTGCTCTCTAACTACATATTTCAGACCAGCAAGCCATAATAATTGTATTCCCAACACAAATATTTGCATCATTGTACATGTATTCCTAGCATAAATTCCCTAGTTCATACACCATTGCAATTTTCATGAATATGCAGTTAACCAAATCCTCCTAGGAACAATATGCAAAGATATAAAAAACAAACTGGATATTTTTCTCTCCATAGCTGTTTGGCTTCCGCCTTTATTTAGGTTATTATATGTATATTCTTTTAATTTTTGAAATTTCCCTACTTTTCATTATATTTAGGAAGGAATACAGGTGTTATGACTAAGATATGACTTAGAAGGAAGTTATGGTTAGAGAACAGTTTCATAAAAAAAAAGAGGAATGGAAGAGCAAACTTAAGAAAGAGACAGACAAGGATAAAAAAATCACAGGTACAAGAAAAAGGACAATGCAAAGAAGAGCCAGAAGGAAGGAAAGTAAGTTGATAAAAGGCAATTGGCAGAAAGGAAGAATGAAGGTGACAGAAGAAAAATAGATATAGGAGTAAAAACAAAACCCCTAAACCCAGCATTTACAAAAAAGATCTTTCCAAATAATGTCCCCAGCCCAGTTTCAATTTTCTTCCTTCACTATTTTTGGTGCTTTCCATACAATCCTGTAACGGCCACAGGAAATATTTTAATTTTTAATTTCGAAGCTAAGTCCTTAGTAACTTTTGTTACTGTTCAAATGGCCATTATTCCAGGCTAGCATGACAGAAATTAACTGAATAATTTAAATTCTCCATCTGGAATTTTAAGCAGGACTGAAGAGAGCCACATACATAAGTTCTATTGAATGCTTTTTCTTCATTACGTAGGTCCTTTCTTATTTGCATGATCTCTCTAAATTGAGAATTTGCTCAAGACTTTGGCCCATCACCTGTGTTTAGACATCTTTAAAATTTTCTTCTGTGGTAGAGATAAATATAAGTCCCGGAATTTTCACTTCTCAATTACTTTTAACAATATTTCTGTCCTATAAGATGCTTCATTTAAATAGTTAGCAGGTAAAAGACATCACATAAGCCTAGGGCTAGGCTTAAGGATAGAGAGAATGCATACTTGTATATGAGATTAAAAAAAAATGATGATGCACTTTACAAATGCATTAATTTGAATGCTGAAGATTTACTAAACACATACATATATAAATATTTTATGTATTATATTCACACACTATTTTTTATTTATCTATATAATTTAATTTTTTAATTTAAAGTCTAAAAAACTTTTAGACACATTTGTATTTGCAAAATCACCTGGTTAAGGATGAAGTGCCAGATTCTTTTAGTCTTGTTTTCTTCAGCACGGTTTTGTATAGCTACAAGTATTCTTGAAATATATAGAATTACAATGATTTTTAATCAAGTTTAAAATGTACAAAGAATGACAACCACATAGACAGTTGCTTTTCTGATTTCTGAAATGAACAGAAATGAACTAGTTTACTACCGCACAGACTTCTCCCTGAATTGCCTTGCTTACAGTTATTTTAACCACCATTTTATTTTAAAAATATGTGAAGTAATTCCAATAATTCCTTTCCAGTTGACTTTCAGATGAACGGGAATCATCTCTCTGAAAATGGCTTTACCCATTATTTTCTTACATCATTCTACTTATGGGCAGAGCAAGAGCTATATCTATTATTAAGATGTCTAATTCTTAGCTGATCAGGCGGGACCTGTGAACAAAACCACTTTGCATACTATTGAGTTGGATTTACATTAATTCACTCTATTGTGATGTGTTGTCTTCACCACTACCCTAGAACTACTCATTCTTCATTTGAAGACTTTCTGCTAAAACAGCCAGTGTGGATCTGCTTCCACAGTCAGCTGACACTTGCAATTTCCAACACAGATGATAAACCGCAATCAGTTTTGAGGCAAGCACTGAGCTTGCAATTCTAATTTAGAAAGATTTTATTCTACTGCACCAGGCACCACTCTTCTGACACTCAAAGCATAATCTCTCTGATGATAGAAATTAACTTCTGCAGTTTGCAATGGCATATATACCTTGAAATTATTTTGACTTTTGATGCAAGAATCTCGCAAGAAAAGTTCCAAGGTGCCAGATGCATAACCCCATGAGAATTTTCTGCTGACCTTCTTTAACGGAGGAAAACTTCATTGATGTTCTAGTGCCTTGAGCATTTATTATTTTTTATCAAAAAAGGAAGACTATGACAGAAAATTCCAAACCTAAGTGATACTAATTGAAATCAAAGTTAAATGACAATCTTTTTGATCATCCAGTGTTGCTGTTGGAGGGGAAGTGCCATCATATCAAGGGTTATTCTTCCCTACTGTCACATGCCAGGAATACATTAGGAAGCCTTACTTTATATCTTGTTATTAAATAAAATAGAAAAAAGACTTTAAAATATCATCACTTCCCTGTAGCCCATATCCAGCAGTTACAAAATTTAACCAAGGGAATTACTTACC
>JAOXNG010000002.1:11736740-11747515 GCA_028566535.1 Scolopax minor
AAGGGAATTACTTACCATCAGAAAACAGCTTGCTGTTTTTCTGTAGTACACAGCATGACAGACACAATTTTAGAGCGTGACCTGAAGCAGTAGTCTCTGAGCTTCATCACATTTAACATTCGGTATAACCAAAACTAAGTCATAGATGAATAGGGTCTTCTGATGCTACATCTGAACTTCTTGAATACAATAAGTATGTAACTTTCAAAATGACAAAACTACTGTGGATGCGATGAATACAGCAAACTTGTAAGCACAACAGTAGTTACTGCTTGATCAGTTGCAGTATTTAAGGCAACTGCAGTAAATTAAAATGCTTTGTGGATTTATGAAAATGCTGGTCTGAAAAGAGTGAAAAAAACCCTATGGTTTGGATACACTGAAATCATTTGGAGAACAAGGTTTTCATGCCTGGCATCTAAAGAGTTTACCATATTTTTTTTTAGCCAGACCTAATTGCAGTCACAATTTAATGAAGAGCTCAAGCTATAATTTGTTTGGTTGGTTTGGGGGGAATTTTTTGTTGGTTAAGGTTGATCCTACTCACATTGCAGCCTCATTCCCTACCAAGGACTTAAATGAAAGACCAGGGAAATGGGCTGGAGGAAAAGCAGGGTACTTCCTTTCAGTGTCAGTGCAGGTCACATATTTGCAACCAAAATGAAAAGATATGAAAAGTGGATTGCAGATAGATACAACCAGTGAAATACTGTAACAAAAATAATTTACCATTCTGAGTTAGAAAAATAACCATACATTTTCAGATGCCTCATTGCATTATAAATTAATGATCTACAGCTGATTTGCACTTCTTTTAATGAACAGCAAAACCAGTTCATTCTAAAAGCTACTTGAAAGAATTTCTCCTGATAATTACATGGTGTAATCAAATGATCCTGGCAGTGATTATAACAACTCTGACAAACTAATTTTTATGGAAAAGTCTTATCCACATCTTAAACGTAGTCAGTTATGTACCTTCTGGTTTCCTGCAAGCTTTGTCCTGACAGAGTGCATATGCATAGCTTGTTATCCTATTAGCACCATAAAATCAGAGTTTTAAATATTTAGACTGTGATGGAAAGTGCATCTCTCCACAAAGAGAAGTTTGAGGTCAAGAACAGCAGCTGTTCAGAGACAAGAGTACATGAAGGTAAAAAAAATACTCATGGATGGCAAACTCTCTTCATCTCCTTCCTTCCCAAGTCAATGCAAAACACTGTTTTCTCATTATTAAATCTTATTCTACCTATTTCAGGAAATAGGCGACTGTCAGGAACTTATTCTAGAGTGCTGTTTTAATTATGGATGGAGTGAGGTTCAAAATTAAGATAATGCTATCTTGCTAAAATCACTACTTGTGCAAAAAGTGCCATTTGCTATCAGAACATAACACAAGACATAGTCTCTTTTCAGAAAGCAGCAAAAGATGATGTACCCAATGCCATAAGTGACTATTTTTTCTTTCTTTCCATTGTCATTTTCAATAATTCAAAAATGATCTACACTTCACAAACACCTCATAAATTTGAAAGATTTGTAAGAAAGTAACTTTGTAGGGAGACAGACTATTTTTCAAGCAAACTGCTGATCCCTAAAATAAATGTTAAGCAGTGAGAGGTACAGTTTGGAATAATTAATAAAAAACTATGTGTATAAAGCTAGTATAAAGCTCATACTAGCTTAGTATGTAGACCTAATTAAAAAGAGCCAATAATTTTCCATTCTTTGTTAAACATGTAAAATATAATTGTCAAGCAAATATATGCTAGATTTTATTGCATCACTGCTATGCATATGAGTTCAGAAAAGCTAAATTGCATGCTTCTCTAGTTCCCCCTAAAAGTGTGCTTTTTCCAATCATTAAGGAAGGAAAGGTGAGCAGTATATTGCTGCAGGTTAACTCTATCAAGTGATGAAAAAAAAAAAAATCCAGAACAAAATTTACTGTGTACTTGACAGAATAACAGCTGGTAAAATCCTAGACAGCAATATTCATGAGATTTACTATAAACTAGTAAACTACAGAAGAGCAGAGGACTGAAAATTAAATTAAACTAGGCCAGGCATCAATAGTGATTTTCTTTTTGGCAGCTTTGAACTCTGCACTGGATTATGTAGTGAACATGTGTGCATGGCATTATCATAGAATCATAGAATGGTTAGAATTGGAAGGGATCTTGAAGATTGAGTTCTAATCACCCTGCCATGGGCAGGGACACCTCCCACCAGACTAGGTTACTCAAAGACAAGTCCAACCTAGCCTTGAACACTTCCAGAGATGGGGCATCCACAGCCTTTCTGGGCAACCTGTGCCAGTCTGTCACCACCCTCACCGTAAAGAATTTCTTCCTAATATTGCATCTAAATCTACCCTGTTTCAATTTAAAACTGCTATCCCTTGTCCTGTTGCTACACTTCCTGATAGAGTCCCTCCCCAGCTCTCCTGTAGACACCCCTCAGGTACTGGAAGGCTGCTATAAGGTTTCCCCAGAGCCTTCTCTTCGCCAGGCTGAACAACCCCAACTCTCCTAGCCAGTAAATATTATGCTGTAAATATTTGTAGAACAGGAAGCTACTAGCTCTTCAAATCTAAAATGCAGTAATTAAACATATAGGAAAACTTGGGAACATTAACTATACTTTTTTTTTACAGGAAGAAAAACGTCGGGGAGGGGTGGAAGAAAACAAATTCTCACAGAACTCACTATAAAAAAAATTCCTTTATAAAGGTTTTATGCAGACATCCAGTATCTTTCAAGCAAATGACACCATTTCCTCAGCCATTTCCAAAAGCTAAGAGTTACAGTGTTACCCTTATTTAATGGGAGATATAGAAAATTAAGATAAATTAATTTTAATAAAAAATAATTTTTCTTCTTAGTTGAAGTTTTTTTGTTTTAGAACTGTCTTCCCAGTGGCACAGTAACAAAAATATCACATCATCAGGGAATCTACGTTTCCCAGTAATGAAACATCACTCCAGAAAAAAATGTCTTCATACTTACAGTATTTGCAGTGAAATCTACAACACTTCAATATTTTATGTTAACTTTCAAAACTTTTGTTTTTATTTTGATTAATGAAAAATCAGGCTTTCAGAATTCCATAGAGCTGAAAGCACAAGAGGCACACAACCAGCTGAAGCCAAACTGCCAGTGACTTTCACTTTTACAGGATAGAAATGCGGCATACGCATCCCAAACTGGAAATGCAAAGCAAACCTTACACACAACTAATAATGAATTAAAGTATCAGTTCATGCAACAGATATCCCCTCATCAACATCACAGAGATGTCCATAGCTCCACATGTACAGCTAGAATGTATTCTTATTACAGTTTCAATAGTAGAAAATCTCTAAGCTCATACAAGTAAAACTAGTTCATTGTCTAAACAATACATTAGCAGTAAACATGACATAGAAAACAGACTTCTAGAAATGTTAAATTCAAAAAACTTTTTAAAGAAAATCTAAGCAGTGTCTACAGGTCTTATTTTGCTCTATTGTCTTTTTTCCTTATCTCTTTTAATTTAATTTCATACAACATTTTGAAACACAAGAAGGGATCATTCAAAAATACTTATTGGCTTATTAAGCCAGACTCTGTTTGCTCCTGCTATGTCAAGTTTATATGCAATGAAATAACATAGTTAATCATGTACAGCCCAATATGATTATACAAACCACCCTTAGAAGATGCTATGGATGCCATAATGAGATCATCTAGGGGGAATACTCTGTTATACGTACACCTTTACATTATACATGCCATAGTGTCAAAATTGTCAAAAATGTCAAAGAAAATGCTTACGTATACCAACATATATTGAACATACAGCCAGATTGGAAAAGATATTGAAAGAGACATTCCTGTCATGGTATCAGCAAGAATTTAAGTCCTCAAGAGTTACAATGCTATCTTACAATGGGACAAAACAGCCAAAGTAAGAAGCATCTCAAACAAAACTAGAAGTGTCATTGCAAATACAAAAAATTTTAAACAGCAAAAAATATCATAACTGCTGCTTATAGATTATTAAACTGATCTTTTTAAAAATTGGATATTTGTAAAGACTGTAATAATTTTCACTCTAAGGCCTGATTCACCTTTAATTTGGTTGCTATAGAAACCTTGGGATTCAAAAATTGGATACTGTGTTAAAAAATTAAAGAATCCACAGATGCTCACTGAGGTATACAAATTTCTCAGGTAGCCTTGAAAATCTTGGTTTAAAAGCATAGTTACATCCTGTATTGGAAGAATTCTAGAAAGTGAAAGTAAAAATTATTTTTAGTAGGGTATTTTGAGATGAGAGTGAATAACCTGAATAAACAGAGTAAACCGATCTGATTTGATAGTTGACCTTGCTTTGAGTGAGAATTTAGACTAGAGATCTTCTGAGGACTCTTCCAACCCGATTTATTCTCTGACTTTGTATAAATGGGTTTCTGAATACATTGTTTGAAAGATGTACAGATGGACAGATGGCTGAATACAATACTACACAGAGACAAACTCGGTTACAAAGGTAAATCAGCTCTCTTGAAAAAATGCAACCTGCTGCTGGTAATAACAAGGAATTTGTGAAACAGAGCTGCGGGAGCTCAGAGACTTCCACTGAGTTTACTTTAACAACAGATCACTGTTTAACCTGATTTGATCTGACAGACAAGGATGCATATTTTTGCCCACACTGTCAACATTCTGATTTTAGAAGAGGCATTAAGACTTTCCCTGGCATACATCCATGTTTGAGGGGCAAGATTTTAAAAGGAATCTAACTTTCCTGTGACTGCAAGAGAATGCACATCTACCCTGACCAAGTCACTGTACATAAGAAAGTGAAGAAAAATTAAAATGTGTGACTTAGCTTCATAACTGGCAGCAGACTTTAGTTCAGTTACAAGGTAAGTACAACACAGCAAACATTATAGTTTTTTGATCTTTCATTAAACTATTACCAGGAACTAGTGCAAAATGTCTAGATTTGTTTTTAAAGATGGCTTAAGAAAATTTAGGACTGTCTCTTAAACCAAAACTATTCTAAAAACTGAGTCGAGAGAAGATACAAAAGTAAATAGAGATATGATATCAAAGATCTCATCAGATTTCTCATAGAAACTGAAAGGTGTGTAGCAGGGGTATTACTAAGAGGAAATAGGCACAAACAATAAATCTCTCAAGCAACTAAGAAAATATTCCAAGCTAGTTTGTCAATTTAGTTCCCATAAATTATGCAGAAGACCATGCAGTGGTCCATGCCGTGAAGACCATGCTGTGTTTTCAAGTTTTAAAAAATTCTTGCTAGGACACAAAAGGTTCACTGTCTTAAACTGTTTTCAGTGCCTATAGTGCTCAGTGGTGTGCTGCAGTGACAAAACCATGAATAAAGTAAGCTATCTCACTGTTAGTACTTTCATGGACCTTGTCCTTACAAATAACTGACATGGAGTGGTAACTCAAGCTCTGCTTCACTTTATTAATGAACTTCAACCTCCAGCAGCCATAACCATAGCAATTCCCCTTCTATCTATCTTATGTCCTTTTTTCCCTTTAAATAGTAACTAATTCTATATGTAATGGAGGATTTTTTTTCCAACATATGCCAAGACCTTAATACAAGCAATTGGCCATATCTTCAGTATAGCTTCATTGACTATTAATGATTTAGAACAGATGACAATCTATCTTCAAAAAGTATATTACTGATTAACTGATGAAGAGTTGTCTGCTTGCAGTATTTAATATAATTCTTGAATGTTCCTAGCTGTGTGCTGAATTTCAATGAAACTTATACCAATAGATAGATATTGACATTCTCATGAATACCAAATGAGTTCATTAGCACTTGCCATGTGACAATGAATATGTTCTGAATTTATAACTTAGTGGTCTTCAAATGAAACTGCTGGCCACACATCTTCAGCTCCAACTAACTTTCATCAAATTTCAAACTTTTCCACCTTTTCCATTTTCTATGTGTAAAATTCTTTCTATTATTGTAAAATTGGAGGGGAAGAAAAGAATTAATAAAGAGAGATGGGAGGCAAGAAAGTCATGCACCACAAACCTCCTTACTACACTTATATCTTGACAAAATTTAGAATACAGTTCATCCTTGGACATGATTCAAGTCTGTGAAATCTGTCAGGTCTACTTTGCCAAATAAAAACATTTGCTAAATAATTAAAGGAGAACAAGAATGTCTTTTGCTGAAGGGTAAAGGTTAGAAGTACACCTCAGTCTTTCAAAACTGTTTTACCTGTACGGCACTGACTTTGTAGACTCTGGCAATATAACTTAAGCTCTTCTCTGCTTACTACTTCATACCACCCCATCTCACAGTATCCTTTAGTCATGGTTTGGCAGCTGGCCTACATCAATTTCCCATGTATAGTTTCTCCTTAGCTTAAAATGGGTCATAACCAGATCATGTTCAATGCCGCTGTTAACATTTACACTGCTTGAAAAATGGCAATGAGGAAAAAGGAAAAGTAAGATGGAGGCCTAAGGGGAAACACAGAACAGCAGCAACAAAGAGCTGTTCTTCTCTAACTAAATACTAATATATCTGAAAGCACACATTAACAATTTGAAAAGACTGAAGAGAGTTGTGAGAGTGAAGGACAAAGACAGGAGCCTATAGTAGTTAAAAGTAATCAGACCTTGAAAGTGAACCTTGGCAGTGAGAGGGAGAGAGTAAAAAAGATTGTAAAGATACAGGAGAACAATATTCATTATTCTTCTCAGATAAATGCCACCTTATTTAAAAGAAAAAAGTAAGTAGTATGTAAGAGTAAGAAAGAATCAAATAAATCCTAGGTTACTACTAATGGTTGAATTTTCTGAAGTCAAATAAAGAAAAATCCTAGAATGAAAATTCTTAGTTATGCCATTAACTATGATTCCTTAAACAGAACATACCCAGAACCCAGTAAGGTGAAATTGCTTTCATTCCCTTGTTCAAAGTTTATGTTTGACTCCCATTGATATCAACTAGACTAGAACACAGTTCTACAAGTTTAAAAACAAAATAAATTAAAAAAAAATCTGGGATGCAGGAGGCAGACATACAAGCTGATCATACATACATATGATCATACACACATATGATCATACATACATATGATCATACATACATATGATCATACACAGCATACATGCAATTAAAATTAGGTTCAGGTATATGGATCCTTATATGTGTTCAGGTATATATATCCTTATATATATCCTTATTGTGTTTCCATATACAAATGCATATATATTATATATATGTAAAAGTGATAAGACAGAGGCCTGTGTAACTCATGCTTCTGAGGCTCTAATAGAATTCATTATCTTGAAAGAGAGAAGTGTGCATCATCTCAAAACCTATGTACTGGGAAAGAATCTGTTTCTTTGACAATGAAAGAAGGGATCTTCACCACTATATTAGATGAATTCTGCCTTTGAGGAGTCAGTGAGATGAAACAGTAAAGTAACAATGGAAAAAATGTGAGATATTAACTTTAGTTCTGTAGCAGAAAAGAAAGAATTCACAAATACAATTATTTTTGCACATAATACCATTTCCAGACTACTATTTCCTCAAAGCAAGACTTATACGAGCACTTATACGAGTGGACAAGATCTCTACAAGTAGATCCTGGTATTTTTCTTTTTGCAAGACATGAATGTCACTAACAAGTACAGAATAATGAAAAACAAACTTGAAATATTCTAAATGACCTGTTCAGTTTTCCTAGACTACATGTAAGCATTCAGATGTGAAAGAAAAAATATTATTATTTAAAAGGAAAGTTTTGACATAAATTCCATCATGCAATCAGTTCAGAAACATAAAAGCAGTCATCATCACATGCTACAGCAAAGCCAAGTGATATTCTGCTAAGTAATAGGAAGCAGGACCCAGATTACCCTGGAAAGCTGTGTTTTTAAAAGGTAAAATCATTTTGTACCACTCAGGTAGCTTAAGCAACCCTTAAATGCACAGAGGCCTCATGGGAAGAGAAGTTCCTGGCAGCAGTCTCTAAAAGTAAGGGGGAATGCTGAGATATGAATATGTTGTGAGTCCTTAGGATCAACTAAATGTTTAATGCTAATGTCAGAAATCAGGGTTGTTCATGAAAGTGCTCATTATTCCCAAATTCAACACCTGGGAATGGAGAGCCATAGTCCTATCTTGTACATTCACTCAACCCTAGAGACGAGAAACTTATACAGTTCAAAATCTCCATCATGTATTGGCAGTGTATAAACAAACGGTCTGAATCGAGCGAACCAGCTGCTGGTTGAGGGTAGAACTATTTCAATAAAAGGATACTATTTCCATGCTGAAAGACATACGACATTAAAGAGGATGGTTCTAACAGGATAGGCTGGTTGCTAGCTGATTTGTGTATGATTCATACATTTCAAACAGTCCTGAATAAACAAGCACAGTTATTAAAGAATAGCTGCATAATATTTCCACTCATACAGGGCTTTTTATTTGTTTTCATTTTTTTCCTTTGAGAGAGAAAATTTCTCAGTTAAGAATGATTCTATTCTTTATGTGGAATAACACCAAAGTAATTTTCTCTATTTTGGATCCTAAATACAGAGTCTACATCAGCACCATCATTGAAGTAACCCCATTTTTAATGTTTCTTATTTGTATTGAATTTTTTAAGACTAAAGGAACTTCTTTTTGATTAAACTGATGTTCTTCATTTTAGTTTTTAATACTCCTGAGGCTGTCAAAATACAGGCCTCATGCCAAAAGATTAATTCCAACAAAGACAAATAGTATAACTTTATGCAACAGGGAGCCAAACCACAAAAGTTAGAAAAGAAGAAAGAAAACAAAATAAAATGTATTTTAAAGATATTTCCTAGTAAAAACAAGCTAAAGAATTTCAATTGGACCTTTTTTCATTTTCTTTTTTAAATAAATGGGACAATATGGTTCTGTCAGACTTCACTATGTCAAGGCTTTGTGAATTGTAAAGTATCTAGCAAAAGCTTTATTTCATTTAAATATGGACATAAATTCTTCTGATTTACGGCAAGATTACTCTATTAGGAGCACTGCACAAGCGGGTAATTATACTTGCACTACACTTGGATCAGATGTAGACTAGATGCCTGGACTGCATCTATTCCTGAATCCAGAAAGACATTTAGTTCTAGTTTAAAACTATGTGCACAAAGTTAGGCTGCATTAAAATGACTTTAGCTTTTCTGCTAACACAGTGGAAATTGTGCATATGTTTAATTTCTCTGGTGGCTTACACCAGAATTCTGAGCTCTTCACAGCACCGAGGCATAGGCCTCCTGCAGAAAAGTTGGAATTTCACACCATGATTTGTCGCATATTCAGTTATCTTGGCTTTAAGGAGAAGGTGCTGAGACAGTGGAGGAACAGATTAACCATTTTCTCTTATGTGTAGTTACCAATATTCTCCTAAAGAGCAACCAAAGATGGGCATAGATATTTTTATTTCACTTTTGGAGCCTACTGTGTTAGTACCTGTATCTAAGGTGGTCATCACAGGCTCCCTTATACTGGGTGTTAATCTAGACAATAAAAGGGTGACAAAGGATAAATCCTAACCCATCTTAAAATAGACATTGACTTGTGATCAAAATACCTTCAAATGGCTTTCAGAATCAAGAAAGAACATCTGCACTCCTAACAATCCAACAAAGATGAGACAGAGCTGATACACTGACTGTGTGTAGATACTGAAAATGAGTCACTTATAAAAGTCCAAAATGCACTGCTTAGCTGCAAGTATGAGGGGTTTGTATTTGGCAGTCCAACGAAACTACTCATTTAGCAAGAGAAATAGATTTATCAACATTTTTAAAAAGTTCCAAGCTATTTATACATCTTCCCTGTGTCCTGCTTTCATATAAGGTGCATGCTATTGCTGCTGCAGTCTGACACTTTATAATCTTTCTCTTCAACTCCTTACTTATCTCTAAGATTACCAGTAAAAAAGGATGAAAGACAGACAAGAGTGACCATTGACATCTGTTTCTGTGCTGCTCTGCCCCATTACACAGTTGGTTTTCCTACTTTTTTGGTCCCCTTCTGTGTCATGGTAAAAATAGAGTTAGGTTGACTCAACCATTGTGCTTGATTCAGCGCACAGCTAAACTTCATACTTTTGATACCTTCTGTGAAAGGTATTTAATTTTTTCATCATCCTTCATGATAAATAATGGGTATTTATTATCTTGAAAATGTCTAATTTGCATTCAAACTTGCAGCTCAAGCTCATCAATAATACTAATTCACACTTTCATAGCAGATTTCATCTGATCAACAAAAAGGACTTCATAATTGTCAAATGATTAAGTTTTACAATATCTCCCCCAAAGGTAAAATGTATTTCATTCACAGACAGTCTCTATAGCAAAACCGTTACCATGTCTGCACACTGTTTGTTGTGAGCAATCATGAGAACTAGCATAAAGCTTAGCAGAAAACTGTACATCTACATTCATGTAAAGATTTCTGTTTTGTGTTCTGAACCACACTGGAGAAAGATTTCGGCATGTGCTAAACATAACGGCTCTGCCCTGACAGCGATACTGCATTTAACCCAGCACTTCTCAGCTATGTTCAGACCCAGTACAATTGTTAACAGAGTCCAGGGCTAACAGAAAGGTAAAAAAAAGCAGATGCTGATTCAAAGGAAGAATTAGAAATAGATGTCAGTTTTGTTGTCAACATTTTATTTTACTTGTCATAAAACCTGCTGATTAGGTGGCTACTAGAAA
>JAOXNG010000002.1:11753548-11763975 GCA_028566535.1 Scolopax minor
CCTATAAATTAACATTTATTGGTGGTGCTTCCCTGAGCCAATATTGAACAGTTGGTGGTTTATGACCCAGGCAGTTTCTTCTGTTGTATTTCTTATATGTGCCTATAGAAGGCAGAGAAATATGAATTGCTCTCTAAAGGAAATCTCCCAAGTGATATAAAATATATTGTAATTGCTGCAACACACTGCAAAGGACAGTAAGTCATATAACAATACAAAATTTTTAAAGATTTTTTGACAGCATAATTTACAATCAAATAGCTGGCTACAGACCATCCTCAACAGTATTATAATATAAAATAGCACTGAAAACATTCAACATCCATTTTAAAGAGGTGCATGTCAAGATTTTTAGAATTTGGTAAAAATACAATCCCCTTCTTTAGAACCATGTATTTTTCAATTGTATTGACTGCACACAGCACATATATCAAGTCCTTGAGCTATCCATTATCTAATTTTGCAGTAATTTAAAACGTTACCATTTTTGAACTGATATGTATCTTGAAACTTGAGCTTTACTGACTTACAGATCTTAAGCAAAAGAAACTAGGCAGCAAGGTATCTATTTGTGAGGATTATGCCAGGATTACACACCAGATGAGTCTTCATCCTATTAAGATTTACTTCTGAGTTACTGTGCCTTATTATTAAGCAAGATGAATTTGGGTGACACTAACAAACAGGTTTCTGTCTCTGCAGTGGCAATAAATCCAGTAAAGGCTGGTGTAGGCATACACTCCTGCAATAAACTTGTTACAGATTTACTTATTTTTTAAGAGGAACAATGAAACAAAGAATGTTTCCTTCCAAGATCCAAAGGTTGATGTTAAAGAATGGAATTACTACACAAGGATATGACAAAAACTAGTCCAACAAATAAAAAATAGTGTTCCTCTACTACATGACAAGGAGTGGATGTAAAGAGATGTTCTTTTCTGCTTCAACCTTGAGAGACATGCAAAATTAGAAATACAACTGTTCACAAAATCAAACATGCATAGCTACCTGGTCAGGAAGGTGCTTCTCTTTGAATATTCTGCAATGAAAATCTGTATTCGAAAGATTTCTCAGAGATTACAGTACATGATACATCCACAAAATGTCAAACAGACAGGATCCATGCAGACTATACTTAATTTAAACTATAGAGATGGACACACTTTCTTACATATCTATTGCAAAGGAAGCTTACAGATATGTTTCAGGAGAGTCATCTACATGGAAAACATTTAAAGAAAATAACATTGCTTATCCTGAAATGCATAAAAATGAAAAATGTCATGCTATTGGTTTAAAAATTTTAACAAGTTTTAAAATGGTCTTTTTTTTTTTCAGTAATTTAGTCTTTACCTTACAATTACAAATTTATCTCAGAAAGCATTAAGGATAAAAATTCTCAAGTCATTCCATTGCTCTGGGACCTGAAGAGTTGAGAAAAACAGCCCATAATTGTGAGTTTCATAAGAAAATAATTGTCAGCCCAAATGTAAAAGAAAAATTAAGGAAAGGCCCACAGGGAGATGAGATGTCAAGAATGTAATAGAGAAAACAAGGCCGGAAACATCATCAGGGAAAGAATATTAAGCAACTTATGGCAGTCTGAACTAAATAGCATTATATAAAGAGACAAAGCTTATTGGTTTTACACCTCAACTCATAAAAGCACTTAAATATATACACGCCGTCCAGCACACTTGAGTAGCCCCACTATAATGATGTCTCTCTGACTTCTGGTTATCAGCTCTGTTACTTTTTAGGTATTATTATGTACTAAAGTCTAGCTCACTTAATTAAAATTTACAAAACTTCACAAATATATCTTTTCTTTTTCAAATGCTAAGGCAGTGATAAATGTGGCCAAACAGACATTTGTCTGGAAAGTTGAGATTCTACTTTGTAGTCAGTGAATACAAAAACCGTGTGGTAGTTTTGGGCAACAGCATTAGATGAGTGAAGTAACAGCAGCCTCTGAATCCAGCATGAAACCACACAATGTAAACACATCAGCCTCTGCTGCTGTATTCCACATTGTGCCCTTCCTGCCACTGCCTTGTTTGTCACAGAACACAATCTGGTTCAGTGTCTTTCCAATCCTTATTCCTAATATAAAGGAATAAATATCTGCGCATACATTTCCTGCTTAACCGATATAGATTTTACGTCATGGTTCTCTTGGTGTCTAATGGCAACTTAATGTGCTTCCACAGCGCATCAACCAGCTACATTCAGCACACGTAGTGAATTCACTGGGACAGCTTCTTATTGTATTAATTAATTTTTATTTTGTCCTTACCCTACTCCCAAAACAGTAGTTTTGCTTGCAATGGATAACATGTCTTTGGAGCATGCTTCATTTGCACATGGTTTGCCATCATCTGTTCAAACACACTGATCTGTTCCCTCTGCCTTCCTGCTGCCATGCTGGCTCAGTGCAATTTTAATAAAGCATCAAGGGAGCAGGGGGAAAAACAGGACACAACCTCAATAAGGACACAAGCAATGTTTTAGTCATTCCGTTACTAAGACCTGGTTAAAAAACCATGCACTGAGGTCCCTTGTCCTGAGGGAATTTACACCTTTTGAAATACTCATGTGGTCATCATATTCATCACCCGCAAGGGAGTTTCCTGATACCATAAAAAAGATGGAGGCTTTCACCCTTGAGTCAGTCTGATCTGTCTCCAAACCTATCAAACATGTCAAGGCAGTGTGGGTAATTTTACTTTCTGTATTCATTAGCATGATACCAGACTGAATGTAGTCAAGATTTGTTTTAATATACAGTGTAGTGACGCTGACTGAAAGAAAAAAAAAAAAAAAACCCACCATATCTATAGGTTGCCTGTAAGATTTCTTTCTTTGGCTGGAACCTCTCCATTAATGTGCAATTCTTATTCTCATGGGGATCTGTTTTTTTAGACAGTATATGCTTTTACTGCATCATAAATCACCAGAACTGTCATTCACAATCTTCCATTATGTTTGGCTTATATATTCTCAACTTTGCATTGAGAGAGGTCTCTAATTCAGAATCTAAACATTCTTACTCAGGTCTAAGAAAATATTATTATTTTTTCACATACTTTTAACTTTATTCTTGCCCAGTGCCTTTCTTCTATTTTTTGATGCCTCCCTCTGGTCACACAAAGATTCTTTTTGATCTTGTTCTTCTAATTCTATCGGGTTTCTTCTCTCTCCAGCAGTACAGCACTAGGTTTTGAGAGCTTAGTAATTTCTCTGCTACTTTAATGAATTCTAAGTTGCTGCAGGGTGATTTGTCTGTGTTGCATGCCATGGTTAATTGCTGTAATTGTTCTCTTTCTTGTATTATTTATATCCTCACGTTGCAGTGCTGTAATTCTAATAGCACTTAAATCAGATCACTATGGGTCACTGGTACACCTACTAAAATGAAAGATTTAGGTCAAAGATTAGAAACTAAATGGGGACTCTTAGATCTTGCTGTCAGTTATAAAATTTGAAAACAGAATCTATCATCTTACCAGAAGCTAATTTCCAGCACTAACATAACTTTTTTCCTTTTTGTTTTTTTAAGAGTATGAATTAGCCATTTTTCCCACTTTAATACTATTGATTGTTTTCTTTATAGCCTCCTCTGGCCAGTCATTTCTATTTCATTTCCTCCAGTGAAGCCTGCACATTCTCTTCATTTACTATAATTAAGCTTTTATTAACCCATCCACATTTACACCAAATATGTTGCAGTTTCCTTCCATGAAGATACAAATCACTCTCTTGGTCTGCCGTGATGACAAAGCTGCAGATAACATGCCGTCTTCATTTCAGTCGCAACTTCAGAACTTCTACACTCAGCAACAGTTCCAAACAGTACCTCCTCTCTGGGAAAACCATCCCTACTGCATCTTCTGCACACTGGGAGCAGTATTTTATAATCTCTTTTTGATGTGGTTATCCCTACTAGGATATGGAATTAAGAAAATTATATGCCTATAGACTAGCTGACTGGGTTTGTTTAGATTCCTTTCCAAGTTCTCTATGCATAAATCAGAGCAAAGGAAGGAAAACAAAAAAACTTTGATTGTAAGCAATCTAAGTGTGAAAAGACTAAAACTGTAAAACCTCCAAAGCTCCAAAGCTCTAAATTAAATGGTTCTGTGAAGAAGTAAAGAAAAACCAAATACTAAAAACCCCACACAACAGAAACAAATCCCTCCCCCCAAAACCAAACACCAAAACAATTATTCATAAAAAAATGTGATTCAGTGAAATTCATCTCCAAATGTTCAGGGTTTGAATTTTCCATATATATAGTAATAGTTCAAGCACAGCCTCCTGTTTGTGCTTTATCCAGGACCAGGTATCAAGCCTGTGCTGCAGAAACTACCTTCCTGGTCAGTTTAGATAAGGATTTTAATCCTAATTACCTCTGCAGGTAATAACAATAGTCTGCCTCGCAATGGATTGTCACTGAAAACTGAAGGACCTAAACTTGCAATTTTGGTTTAAATATGAATTCAATCCTTTTAATTTTGATGAATTTTACTAAAAACATTTTTGCAATACACCACAAGACTCTAATCTCTTTTTGTTTATGCTGCCCCTTCAATCCATTCATGATAACTTGTGTATAGATTTCTCCAGCTTTACAGATGCCAATGATAGCAAGACAATGTATTTTTGCTTTCATATTAACTAATTCTGACTTTGTAAAATATCTTAGAAATAGCAAGTGTATTTAGATACAAAATTCCATAAAAGACAATGAACTGTCTACCATCTTTAAGATGCTAGATTCTGTTTTCAAATTTTATAAAACTGAGCAAAAAGTTGCAATGTGAAAATGATCAACCAAAAAAATATAAAATCAAAAGCGCATTGATTGGTAACCTTCAAGTCTGTTAAACCCTGTTGGTTTTGGGAAAGTCTCCTCCACGAGTTTTCAGTATCAGTTTCTATTTTACTTTTAGGCTTGGTAAAAAGACAGAGAGGTTGCAGGGCAGCTCAAATTAAGGTGCACATTTGGGTTTTTGCTGCAAAAGATACAAAAGGAAACACTAGTCCAGAAAAATCTGAAGATTATTTTCCTCTCACAACTTTTTGACTCTAGACCTATATGGAATTCACACAGAAACACTGAAGTTAATGCATTATGCAATAGGACTTGCATTAAAAGCATCATTTTCATTATATTTCAGTAAGGCTGAATTATTTAATACATTTGAAGATACTACTCTTGCATATGCTTAAGTCTTCCACTGAAACTTGTGCTCCTGAAATTAGCTGGGCATTTCTATAAATTGTACCCTAACAGAGTGATTCCAGGAAGGATAAATGCATTATAAGGAAAGCAAGTAATTTAAAAAGGGATTCTCTAGAAATTCAAAATCTTTGCCTTTACAGTGATATAACATGCAAGAATAAGAGAAACTTACAGATTCTCTGCATGAATTGCTATGTTTCATGGCAAGTGAAAGATTTTAAGTCAGAATGTATACACTGTGATTTACAGAAGTTAGTTTCAATTAATTAGAAAGAGATAGCACAAAACTCTGACTGTAGTCCCACTTGAGCCATTTTTTATTAATAACATTGTTTTTTGGTTTTGTTTTTAAATACTCAATTGCACAAAATGTTATATACCACATAGATATTCTGATAACAGAAGAATAAAGAACAATTTTTGAAGATCTTATAGTACTAGGATAACCCAGGAACCCTGCCATTTATGGCTGCAAATTGTCTTTCCCTCCAGTTGTAATTAAACAGAATAGTCTGCAAAATAAATACTAATTAGAATTATTGCTTTGTTTTGTTTATGATTTGATGAATTCTTGTTTACTCAACAGCACCCCAAACTGAGTTTAACATGTCCCCATCACCAAAACAGAATACAAATCAGAAACTCTGCCAGAAATAATTTTGTACATGACAGAATGAGTAGTAGTGAAAAAGGAAGCCTTGGTTCTGGGAAGAGCCACAGCACTTCACTCCAGATGTAGTTTCATGCTATTGTTTTGGGAGGAGAAATGCATTTTATAGCATCAAAATAGTATGTTTCTCACAGGTACAGTTAATAAAATAGGGAATTATAGAAGTGATAGAGAAAAACATTTTCCTAAGGAACTTATATCCACTGATTTTTCAAGAGTGATTTCTCCTAACTCACCTTTTTCCTTTGCTTCAGGCTGTCCAAGTCTCATTATTTACTGCCCAAATCAAACCCCTTCCTTCTAAATCTACCATTTTAGACATTTTTTTCTACCTACAGCATATAATAAGAATCCTGCATTTTCTAAACAGCTTCATCAGATCCTCTTTTCTTCCTCCCTAACATGGACAGCTCATATAATGCTACCCTCTGTATTGCACGTCCTGTTCTAATTACGCTCCCCACCAAATCCTTATTTAAAATCTATATGATAGAATTGAGCAAGAATGGAAAAGCAAGAGTAACAAGTCATGAAATCAGAAGATCCTGAATACCAGCAACACTGAGCAAATGTGCACCTGCCTGCTGAGGGCTTATTAGTCCTTAGAATAGGGCATCAGATTTTATCAGGGTGTCCTGATGTCTATCAGGATTTTTCAGATGATGAGCCAAGGTACCAGGATTAGGCAGGAGCACCTGTGCCTGACTAACTGGTCCTTTCTGTGTGCTTTCCACCAGTTTTACTCCCCTCATTGTGCCTGGTTTGGTTTGTCCTGTCTTTCAAATAAAGTAAAATACTGAGGTCAGTAATAACACCCTCACCTATTTTAATGAAGCACTATTTAAATGTTTTGTGTCATACAGATGGTCTCTCTTACGGGAAACCTGTTTTGTCAGTATATAATGATAGCAAATTCATCTTATTTGTCAAGTTAAAAGATTTAAGAAAAATGTTTTCTCCATTTTTGTTGGCTATGAGCTTTTTGCCTAGAAAAAGAAAAGAATCTCCCCAACAAATTACATATTTAGTGAGAGAGAACACTTTTTGCTGCAACCTCTCTACCACATTATGTAGGCTGCATCTGAGTAGCAGAATCCCTCAAAGCCTTTGCTGTTTAAAAATGCAAGCAGAATCACTGTTTGGTCATGTTTACTCCTCTTTATGAGTGAGAAGAGAACTAATTAATAGAGGCACTGTAAAACATGATTCAAATTACTTTTTCTGTAAATGACAACGCAATCCTGAAACAAACAAAAAGATGAAGAAAAGGTAAGAGAAAGAAAAGAAGTAGCAGATTTGTGGGTCAGAAGGGACAGAAGAATTTGATTACTTCCTTTTACAACTATGTAAGTTTGCATGAAGAGTGTCTGAGAACTGAGATCCATCTCTATTAATAGCAGTACAAGTTTCCAGTGGTTTCCTCAGTCTCTGCACAGATAGGCTCTTCTGCAATCATATTTTTTTCATCTGAATATTCTTGTGTAATAATGGCCAAGCTGATAGTGTAAGCAAATAAATGCTAAATTTTAGCTATTCATTGTGGGGACACCACTTATGGTGTATATATTTCCTTTAAATTTTCTTCCATTTTTCATTTCTAGTTCATTTCATGATATCTTTAATGAAGAAATTATCATGTACCATTTGCTTTTAAAATAGATGTGTTTCCAGACCAGGCTAAAAGCTAACTGGGCAACATGTATGGAGTAATTGTGATTAATGAAAAGCGGTTTTTTTCAACTCAAATTACACCAAAGGATTAATCTAGGGCTGAAACTGACTTAAAAAGGAAACATTCCAGACAGGAAAATGTACTTCTTTTTTCTAAAAACATTTTATCTTGACCTGTCTTCCACCTAAGTTAGCACTTACAAAAATAACATTTCCATGGTAACTGTTCTGTTGCTTCATTTTTAGAGATGCTGAGGAATCTCAGCTGCCACTGATAATCAAAAAAATCTGTGTATACTTCATATCTCTGAAATTCATGTTGCATATATTTGCCAGTACAGGGACTCATTTTTTGTTTGTTCTTTTTCTTTACATTCAATGCATATACATCACTGAAAGTATTTGCGCTACATAATTATAAGTATCTGCATGCCTGACAGTTTACAGGGCTGGTAAGTAGTATAAAAACATGCTCAACTCTCAATGAGAAGTTGAAGAGAGTTAGAAGCATACAAGTGTTGGAGAATGCTGCTAGAGATGTTTTACATCTTTTAAGACTAAATATCTGCAGAATTACGTCACCAAATTTTAGAACAGCGATAGATCTTTAACAAAAAGATCAGCTTTGTGTCAGCTCACCATCATAAACACACTTCCTAACATCAAGTCCCAGTATTTAAGTCTACAAAGAATACATTACCACACAAACTGAGACTGAATAGAGAAACCGCGAGCTACAACAGACAGAGATTGCATTACAGCGTTTCACTCCCAATGTAACTCAGAACATCCCAAGAGGCCATCACCCTTGTTTATACTTATTCAAGATATTTTATTATTGAAAAGTGGCTATGGACTATAGTAATAATATTAATTTATTAGTATAGTAATAATATTAATTTAGTTATATTAATAATATTAATTTAGTTCTCATGACACAACAGAATTCCTTTCATAAATGACCAACAAAATACGTATTCAAATGTGTATCAAACTACTGATGATTTGCATGGTAGTTCCAGTAGATGAAAGAAAAGAAAACCCAAATATTTATAGGGAATTAGCTTATCTATTAGGTAGTTGGCAGAGTGTAGATTAGTTTAATTTCTTTGAAAAGTCACAGAAAAATAGGGAATGAAAACTTGGTATTATAATGTATTCAAATTCCTATGGAAGTTTTGGGGAAGCATTTTATTATTTCCAGTTATCAAAAACTGAAAGTACTTTTCCAAGAAAGAAAGGTAATTTATTGAATAGTTTGTAATATTCATTACAAAAATCACCCTTCTTTTCCCATCTTTGAGAAAAAAAAAGAAAGTAAAAGAGGACTGATTATTAGTAAAAGACCATAGCTGCTGCCATTTTTCAAATCATCTTCCAGACCATATTCCACACAAATTCCATAAATATCACTGAAGGACTGAGACTACATAAAAATTAACTTTTTTTCAGAAATACTGCAGGGTAAGGCTTTCATCACTGTGCAGGTTTTTTTGAAGGTTTTATTTATGAATTCAGAGTGAAGAGTTTTGTGTTTGTTTGGGGCTTTGTTGCGGTTTGTTTTGATTTTTTTAACAAATGCACAGATATTGTCAGTATCTAGAAAACACTGTATGTCATTTCTGTAGACTAGCACAGCTCTTTCCCTGAATAAAACAAATTAAAAATTGGATACATTTTGCATTGTCTTTACCTAGCGTAATTCAGCCTATCATCATGCCCTGTGTTTAACAGTATCTATTGATCTTTTACAACTATCTATTAGGAAAAATAAAAACAAACAAAACACAACACATAACTGTATCAAAAGTGATATTTTTCAGTCCCTGAAAATCTACGGGCATGTTTTATTAGGTAAATTAAAATATTACTTAACTGCTTTGCCAACAATATAACTTTTAATATAAATTAAAAAAATTTTTGCACTGAAATACAATTGCACTTTTGTCTACAGACTACAGTCTACAGCACTGTAGACTACAATTCTCCAGTAATAAACTACATTCTTAAATCATCTTAATAGATAAAAGAGGTATGTGACCTTCTTGCAGCAATTCTGTAACTTCCTTCCTACACTACTGAGGCTCATGTACAGTTGTTTAGAAGAAATTGTATTTATATATGCACATATTCTTTTATGAATGTCCTTGGCTAGAAAAATACATTGCCAAACATCTTCAAGAAATTGAATAATCTAAATGAGTTAGTGCATATTGCAAAAAAGTTCTTATGGATATCTATTTTAATTTCTAAGCATCTTTTCATAGAATGCATTTTCTTACTCTTTTTGCTTTGTTTTAATTATTTTTCTAATGAACTCCAATGGTAATTGAATTTTGGATACCTAAACAAGAGTTCTGTTAAGAACTCTTATGATACAATACTCATGATCCACCTGGGAATATCCAACAATAGTAAATAGGTCTAATTAAACTGCCTGTATATTAGCATGCTGGGCACAGAGTTTTATTGCTCATTTACAGTTAAGTTAGCTTTAGAATGTGTTCCTTTTCTGGTATTTGCAAAAAAAAAAATTAGGAAATAAACCAACCACTTGATTTTAATTTCTTTAGTTAGTTTTCCCTAATATATTCAGAGACTGTTAGTCTAAGATAAGTTGACATGGAAGTAGTTGCATGAAATCATATTACTCTTAGATCACTGTGGACTTCCTCCCACCCACCCACGCCACCTTCCCTTCCCCACTCCTACAGAAATTCCAAAAGAAGTGTGGACTTGCATGGCAACATAATGACATTTCTGGTATTTTCCATGGTGTGGAATGACTGATTAAAGACTTAGTGCAGTTTCTCTCCCTGCTGTTTCATCCTCCTTTTTTGT
>JAOXNG010000002.1:11765811-11788817 GCA_028566535.1 Scolopax minor
GAAAGTGTTGAATCACTCTTTTTTCATGCTATTTGACCAACTTCTTCTATTATTTGTATCAGCATAAATCAAAATATTTTCCATCCATGCAAGAAGAATTTGGGCCATCTTGTCTACTCTTATATTTGCATTTGAAAGACTTAATGCCCCAATGGAAAAAAAAAAAAAAAGGGGGAGAAATGTATGCATCTGCAATAGAATTTTATATATTCTTTAGATATCTAAGCCCTAAACGGTAATGCATTCTCTTCTCTCCTCCCACTTCAATCCCCACTCAGCATCTGAGTAACTCTGAAAGCATCTGAACTCATCAGGCACACCACATTTGGACCTGGATGTTCTCTAGGCACCTGCAGTTCTGCATTGTGTGCATGCCCAGATCTACCCAGGCCTTAATGGGATCCAGAAACTCAGCTGCATGGTGCCAAAGCTCCCTAAAGGGCTTAATCCCATAAACATGCCTAAAGCCCAGTTCATATGTTCTAGTAGGACCAGGCCCCTCACAAGCTGCATTCATTTTTGCTATCTTTTAAAACAGCTTTCTGGAAAAGAAACCAGCTTTCACTGGCTTTGGAGAAGTAGGCAGTTTAATAGTGGATTTACCCATAAGGTATTTAAACCTGAGTATAATTCCTTTCACAGGATGAGGGCGTCTTAGCCCTGAGCTTCTCATGTCCTACAGAGTTCTCTATCCATCGCATAATAGTGTGTCATAAAATACAAGACTGCTTACTACTCTGTTTGAAGCTGTGCTGTTCTGCCACAAAGACAGCAATGTTCCTGGGTCAAGAAAGGAGCAACTGATGTCCTGAGATTATTTATTCATGTAGCATACATGGTAAAAAGACCAAAAGTAAACCCAAGGTGCTTTCTTGTAAATCCCTTC
The DNA here is from genome assembly GCA_028566535.1 of Scolopax minor. NCBI lineage: Eukaryota > Metazoa > Chordata > Aves > Charadriiformes > Scolopacidae > Scolopax > Scolopax minor. The sequence goes on from JAOXNG010000002.1 coordinate 11,766,698, forward strand.
CAGTCCCTATTTGTTGCATGAGTAGGATTAGCTCAGGTTCAACAGGAAATAAGAAAACTATTGCTGGCAGTAAAAATTATTTATTATAAAAATTATTTGTTCTCCTTTGGTCCAAAAAGAAACAATCAAACTTTACTCTCCAAATTTCTACTAGTTTGCCTTTCTCTGGATGGAACAGCTTCATCAACTTCACCTTTTTCTACTGTTCTTAGAACAAATGATATCTACCTGTCCATAGGAGGCAGTCAGTCTTCAGGTGGGGAGAAGAACCTTCCCAACATTGTGATTTAGGTGTTTAAACTATGAGAACCAGAGGGAACTTAGTGTCATGAATAAAGAAACAGTCCACTGAAGATGATAGCTAAAGCAGGAGATGTAATTGCCATGCAGTGACTTTTTCAACCCTTCTAGTAGGGTTCACTGCATGACACAAACAGTACAGTAAAGGGCTACCTTTTGGTATGATGCACAGCTTCTCCCAACTTCACTAAAACCAAAACAGAAAGAAGGCCATAAAATGGCAGAATTTGATCTTTAGGTTCAGCAAGTCTTGAGGAATTCAAATTCAATATAAGAGTTTTAAAAACAAGATATTTTTCTTTAAAAAACCCAACCTTTCAATAGGAATTGTGATTTTGGATTAGACAGGATTCTGTCTAACCCAGAGGACTGGTATTAGGACCCAGGTCTTCCTACCTCATGATCATGATTTTAAATCAATTGAAGAACTACACTGATAGAAACTATCATTTAGTATGTATTCAGTAGCTTGTGTGAAACTAGACAGCTATGCCAGGTGATGATGCCAATTAATTCCAGTAGTTAACAGCAATTAACCATGTCAAAGCTGTTTCAGCTTACAAACGTGACTACACGTTTCATCACAAGACCATTTTGTCTATTCATTTTACATCTTGTCCTGAATAAACAGATCCATGGATTACAATCCTCCACGTCAGAGGCAACAGGCCACAAGACCTTGCCAGCATTTTTACCCACCAGCACTGGTCATCTGCTCCCATGAAAACTGTTCTAACATTGAAATGCAATTTTAAATGGCTACTTTTAGCATGTGTTGAAAGGGACAAAAAAAAACTGTTTTCTGTAACAGTATAAAAGATCTGTGTGATGAACAACTGGCTGAAATACTACTGACCTACATAGAATTAGTCGTATTGTGCTAACAGAGACTCAAAGATTCGGCGGGATGATGGAAGCAGGGCAAAATCAGCTAACACAGTTACATTTTTGTACTGGAGTAATGAAGGTAAATTTTCTGACAATTAGTTTAGTACACTTCTAGCAGAAAAGAAAAAGTAGATTAATTTTTTAAGTGAAAAACAAGAATCTTTACATTTCTGATGTGTCTTCCAGCAAGCCTACTAATTGTAACAAGGTTTTTTAATACTATGCTCTTATGCTATAACTGAGACCTGCAAACTGACTCAAATAGGTCATGAGAAATAAGACGATTATGAGTTTCTCTCTTAACTCTCTCGGGTGGGAACAACCTAAAAAAAGTGCTCGCATAGCTCCCATTACCAGATTATTCCCCCACCTTCCAGCCTTTAAACAATGTAACCTCAAAATGCCTTTATAATACCAGGAAGAGCTTATTATTCTCATCCTGCTATGCAGGCAGTCAGGCACCGAGCTCTGGGGGGCTTACTGATATCACAGAACTTCTGCTGTTCTAGCGTTATCTGGGCTGGAGGACTTTCTCATGGAGAACCAGAATGCTGTGGCAGTGAAAGTCTATGTACTTCAGCTCTCTCTTTCCATGGCAGAGTTACACTAATACAGGAATATCAGTGGAAATCCTGTGGATGTTTCATACCCACACAACTGTAACTACAAGGGAGATGGCAGCCCTCCATTCCTCATTCTTCTTAGTCGTATTGTTTAACCTCCTTTCTTCCATCCACTCTTTTTCATCACTCTAATGTAACTGCTCAGCTAAGAGAACTTAGATCACAGAGCTAAATGCTGTACAAAATTCTAATTATGCAAATCTCACTCATGTTGACACTGTGTTGAATTTTTCTTTGGCTCCATTGTTCTCCCTTTTGGAAATCATTTGTTCCAGACCAAATCAGTATAATAATGCTTTAGCTCCACTTTAAAATACGAAAAACAAGAATTGGGCCAATCAACTTAAGCATTGTAGAGTTCTGTGACATTTAAATCCATGGGTTTATTCACAATATAGAGCTTGGGTTTGCCTTTTATTTTTGTATTCGCACCTTCATATGTATAGTACAGCAGATCGTCTGTGCACTGTAAGACTGTCTGCATTTTTTCTGTATTTCATTTCTACTTCAGTCTGAATTCTGTTGCCATCTGTTCCTGTGGCTGTCAGCCTGCAGACATTCTAATTTTGTGATCACCTGTTCTCATGTAATCCTCATTTCTTTTTGCATTTCTTATTCCTTTCTCAGAAAAATCTATATGCTTCTGACATCTGCTCCCCTCCGTTATCTTTTATGAACTCCCAGGCAAAAAGCCATTCAGAGATGTTGTCAAGGTCAACCTAATCTGTGACCTAATCTGTCAAAATACTACACTTGGCATGTCTGGCAGAGAGCAAGGTGCTGACATTTGTGATGTCAATGACCTTGCATAATATCTTTTTATTTCCTGGCTCTTGTACTGACTGTACTGACTTTAGCTTTTAACAAAATCACTAAGACAATCCAATTACTATTACAAACTGACCACCCTGCACAGGAGACAGGAACTAATGCAGTCTTTATTTAGTCAGTGAGAAATTCAGATGAAACAGAATAATGGCTCAAATCAGGTGAGCAAAGAAACAAAAATACTCCTGCCTTTTCACCCCAAAGAAACGAAAATGTCTTTTTCCCAAGATCACAGAGTGTGATCATGTGTGACTGAATTCAGAAGGGACATGTGGACACTTCAGATCCCAATACAATTCCCTAAATGCTGGACCCATTTTTCAAAATTTGTTCTTTTGCTCTGATAGGATACAAAATGTAAGTTTTGACCCCTGAAAGGAAGAAAGCTACTTCATTTATCATTAAAATAACTTGGAAGTGAGAATGTGCACAATCTTCCAGGAATATATTCACCTTGTACAAAAGAAATAAAAAGGTCAATTAAACATCCACAAAGCAGATAACCTCTTTCACTGCAGAAAAAAAAAAAAAAAAATTTGGCAATCTATGTTATTACTGTAAGAATACTCCTAAGATCTTATTTCTCAAGCTCCACACATAGAGAGGCACAAAAACCTTCACATTCTCCTACATCCTCATAGCCCTGGTATTAAACAGTGCATAAACTGTAAGCATCTCATTTGCCACTGTCAGGCTAATGAACAGTGAAGAATATTTATCTAACTGCTCTGACTCACAGTAAGTGATATTAAATGATACCATGGCGCTTGAGCACTGTTGGGACATACAGTTTTTAACACTAAATTTACCTGTATTCCTTGTAGCAGTTGGCCACATTGCTACTCAGGGAAAACTGGTAGATTGCCGTGTGATAGTAGAGAGAAATTTCCATTTTTTGGAGTGCACAGCCAGATGCACTATCCTTTCCTGAAGGCTTCTGCGAATCAAGCCTTCTTCTATGCTTTCAAAGTAACTTTCAGAAATTTGAACAACTATTTCTGTTAAAATGATTGTGTTAATATCATTTTAACACATTGTCAGTAAAGGACAAATTCTACACTTTTATTATTACTATAGCTATGACTGTGAATTTCTTCATTTATGACTTGAGGTTACTTTGTTGAAAACATAATCACATTTTTAAAGACCGGTACTGAGGTTTCTTTCTCTGAAATGCGCAGGCTGCAGTTGCCTCATAGCAGGTATCACAAATGCCTTTGTGTCTTTATCAAACCCGGGTGCAGAGTTTATAGTAGATTGCTAATAAGTAGTGAAACTAAATATCAGGACCCTAACACTTTGCCATGGTTCTTAGTAAATTCACCAAGGAGCGGTAAATGGGTAAAATCTAGGATTGCTCACTTGCTCTTTCTGTATATACATATTGGTGTGTGTGCATGTGTGTGAGAAAAATGGAAAGTGTTAATCATATAAAACAGCTTTTTGCTACTGTGCTTTCAGTGGTAATTACTGAAAATTTCTAGGAGACGGCAAACTACTGTTGCTGTATGCAGGCTCCTATGGAATTGGATCACCTTCCTCCTGAATTTGCTGGCACATAACTCCACAGAGATAACATTTCCATTATTCCTTAAGATATCCTCCAAGGGGTTGGTTTTTCTTCTTATACTGATATATCTCCAAAATCTCCAAAAGGAGAATTTGATAATGTGTCCTTGTGGGGACATAGAAAATCATCACAGAAAGTGTATAGACCCTAGATTGAAGCTAGATCATGTTATCATGGTCATTACACCCTTTACACTTAAATGCAAGATGGGTTCAAACTCCTCTAATATGGAAAGTTCAGCACAATTTCACAGCTCTTTTAACTTTAAGGACCTTCCAGAAAAAAAGAACAGATAGATCAAAAAGGAAACAAAGGGGAAAAAAAAAAGAAAAAAAAGGGATAAAAAGTGAGGAAAGGGTTCAAAAAAGAAAAAAACAATTCTTCTTTTCTTGTAGGAAACAACTTTTGATAATGAGCTCTCAGCAGGAACCCTGTTTTATTCCTAATTGTTATAGGGTATTGAAAATACCAGATTTACTACAATTGTCAATTGTTTGCTTTAACAGAGCAAAATTCTCTCTACCTTTTAAGATGGACTTAAAATCAGGAAATAAATCTCAGCTGTGGTGCATCACTGACTGATTTGTGGTTTAACCATCACATTAAATATTTTAATTAAAACTTGAAAAACAAACTGGAGTAGTGCAGTAATAATCCTCAGGTTGTCTACTTTTTTAACTCCAGCCTTCTTCACTCAGAGGAAATATAGTTATCATATATTCATGGTGGTTTTACTAAAATAATTTCCTGAGCCTACAGGAAAGTCTTAATTACCTAATCTTAATTTTAACTATTACTAAAAGATAGTAAATTTCATCACAGAAACAAAATAGGATAATTTAACTCTTTGAGTGTGTCTGAATATTAATGATGTCTTATTTACACATTCTTTCTGATTAGCAGGGCTGGAATAAGGAAAGAAATGAAAACAGCTCTTGGATTAATGGAAGAAAAGGAAAAACCAAACGAAAAACAAATGAAGGAAACTTAAAAACTTGAAAAGATTTGCTAAGAATACAGGGGAAGATGAAATTTCAGTAGTCCCTGGGTAAAGGACTCAAGCACAGCTCATGCATTTGCTCTGTTTGCAAATAAATTTCTCAAAATGTCATCCTGCTCTTATGTAAAAAGATAACCTTTGCTGTCAGTAGCAGCGATGATATCTCATCAGTCAAAACCCTAGCATTCCAGTCTTAAACTATCATCAAAAAGACATGTAGTAATACTGTTTGTCAACATGGAATATACCATAAATATAAGCAATGCATGATATTATTATTTTGTAACTAACTCACCATCCCAAGAGCTGTAGTTTATGTATAGACATACTTCATTACTCTATGGAAACATTAATGTAGGTATCTAATCCAATGATTCAGACTTTTATGCTTGCTTACCCTCTGTACAGTCTTACAGAAATCAGCATCACAGCATAGCCCTGATATTGTCATAATATATTCCTGTTCAGAAATCATAAAACTCTGTAATCTCACTTCAAATTTAAGGGTGGAGCAATCTTGCCAGATTTTTCAGCTTTCCTGAAATCAGCAGTTTTGTGTGGAAAACACATCTTGCATTATAAAACACAAAAATTACACATTATTAATACCGGTATGTATATTTGCATATATATTTACCTATACATCCAAAGGACAAAAGCTCTGAGCTGTTCTTATAAATATATTAATACCAAATACTGAGATATTTCTCTTACTCAAAATCTGCGTTGTATTATATATTTGGCTCTTGAAAGCCTAGCATAATGAATGCTTTTTCATGTCAGAGAGTACCTGTAAAATTAAGTGTTCCATAGGCATGTCCTTGCTAACTATTTTGCTTAATAAATCAATAAATGGAGTAGGAAAGCTGAACTGGGTACGACTTTAATATTTCTTTGCCTTAGAATTACATTTCATCCAGATGTAATGTTATCCTCTCTCCCTCACTTTCCTCCAGTTGTAGAACTCAATTTTCAAGTTGCAATAATTTCATCACAGAAAACAATAGTCTTGACGATAAGGTTTTATTAACCCTTATTGTTCTAAAGCGTACATTGTAGATGAAATTCCATGGTGTTAACTGTCAAAGGTTAAAAAAGTGATTGCTGCCTCTAATGAGTATCTGAAAGATACGCAGTTGTATTTTCCCTTAACAGACTCAATACTGAAGGAAAATACATATTATAATAATAATAATAATAATAATAATAATAATAATACAATAACAGAAAGTAGAAGACTTAAAAAAAATTCCACGGTGCAGTCATTTTTTCATTCTCTCAGAAACTGCACCTTAATTTAAAGAGGAATCTTTCATACTTAACCAGTTTTGTCTTGCTTTCCTTAATTACTCTATTTAGGTAAATTTTCCTACTAGTTTACATGTCTAAAACTAAATAGCAGACTTGTACTTTGTTTCGGAGGAGAGGTATGATTATTCAGCAGGGGTTTCTTCCTGCATTACCATTGAACCACAATGAACATCTATGGAAAGCATAGTTACTTGTTTTAAAAGGAACAAGTGAATGGGTCAATGCCTCAGAGAGGTGGTGATCTGTATCTCATAAAACAGCTTGACCTGTTTCTTACTTGTTTTGCTGAATATTCTCCACTGAACCCATTGATAAAGCTTAATTAAGAGTTGTGAGAAGATTCTGTGTTCTTTCAACACAGAATCACAGCCCAGAATCCTCTTCTGAAAGTAAATTTCTGCCTCTCTTTTTATAAAATATAGACAGAAGACAAGGACCAAGGATATTAAGGAGGCCAGGAGGGTTAATGAAGCCTGGACAGGGGTTAGGGAGTTCTTTCTAGAAGGGAAATCTTGAGTCATAGCCTCTGTTTATTTCTACTGAATAGTTTTCTGAAAAGTGACCATTTAAAAAAGGGGCATAATTACAACCTGTGATGGAGCTCAAACCTACTGGTCTATGTTTTGCTACACATCGCATAATTCACACTAATTCACACAACAGCTCAAAAATTTCCCTGGCTTCAGGTTGGGTATGATAATCTTCCTATCACTGATATCAGTGCACCATTTGTGCATTTTAATCTGGAAATTGTTCCTGCCCTGGAGCAGAATACAGGCAATCTCTGCAGTCAGAGAAAATGTGCTGCTGTCTGCACATGGGATGTGATCTGCCTGACACACACCACAGGATGAGAGGGGGGAAGGAGAATCTTGTTTCCAATCAAGCCATCATTAGAGTTCCCACTGACGGCTCAGCTAAAAATAACAAAAAAATTCTTACTCAGTGATACAAGACTTCATTATACAAGTGCTGAAGTGCATGTTGATGATACTTTGATCTGAGATATTCAGTTATCTTCCTCACAGGCTACCTGTAATTTTTATGCTTTGGTTTTCTTACATTAAAAGACTCAAAAAAGCAATACAAAAGCATACAAATATACAAATACTTCCTTGTGTATTGCCTTGTGCTGAGAATCCATAATAAATAAATAAAAGTTGTCATGCTCATTAATTTTTTTTCTTTTTTAGATATCAGCTTCCACTTCATAGGTTCAGTATATAAATGAGGAATGAAATGAGAAATCCTTGCCTTCCCAGTAGGGCACTGATCATGCTTACTCACAGAGTGCTGGGTAAAGATACCTGCTGCCAGAAATAGCCAACCAGGCTGCCTAGTACTGGGATAAACAGTAAGCAGAAAAACAAGGCTCAGAGGAGACAACAAAGGACACTTCTGTACCCCATTTGCTGTTTGTACCAGGGTCAATTATAAGAGCAGAGGAACTGATCTTTCCAAGTGTTCTGAAAGAAAAAAAGGGCAACATAAGGACATTGGTCTGTAAACCCTTTGCCACAGTAAATAGATATTGTCACTATTCTAATGTGATGTTGACATTTCATCTATTCTGTGCAGTAAAAGCTATGCTTTATCCTGCCTCTTTAGTGATAAGAGCAAGGAAATAGGTATGCTTAGCACAAGAGAGAGACATGATTAGCAAAGATACAGTACAAAGATACAGTACAAAGATACAGTAACCTGTGATTTCTGAGCGTAGCAACTGTAGAGAATTTACAGACTAGAACATCAGAGTGTAAAGCACTGGGAAAGGAGGAATGGTATACATTGAGATGCCTAGATCCTACATAACAGTAAGAAAAGAGTTTTAAAGGAGGAGAATATCTTTCAATATCCAAGGAGAAGATAACCACTTTTCCTTTAAAACTACTTAAAACTTGAAAGGGCTTATACTATACCTCCATAAACTAGCTGTGATTACAAGTGAAGCTACTTATAGAAATTATTCAGTCTGCCCATGTTATTCTTAATATATATAAACTAAATATTTTTATAATCGAAACAAAACCACATTAAACAAAAACATTAAAAGCATCATAATAATTTTTTTAAAAAAGCAGAAATTAGAATTCTGGGAAGTGGGGAAGAGTTCTTTAGGTTATTTTACCAAGCAGAAATTTTGAAGAAACGTGAACGAGTCACAATTATTTCATAATCATTTGTCCCAAGGGTCACACATCTATTTATACAATTACTTTCTGTTTAATCTTAGTTTTCTTGCAAAGGCTGCACTGTTCCACACTTGTTCCCTTCCCTAGCTCAGGAGCATGGTCAATCATTTTATCAACCAGGCATCATTAAGAAGTTGTGAATCAGTTTTCCTGATCTAGCTAGAATCTGCTCTAGCTCCCTTTGGAACACATACTTCAAGAATCTGCATTTTAGTAGTGCAAACTCTCAGTATTTTTAACAAATGCACACAGTAGTGAGGAAAAATACTAATTTATTTTACTGCTATATATTGTTTCATGGAACTAATTGCCTTACACCACACTTCAGCAACAAAAGCTTAATCCTCATAATCCATTCCCTAGACACCCCTATATACTTACATGAGTTGTGTCCATGCATATGTGTATATCTACATGTGTTTGTTAATCAAAGACAACTTTTTATTATAAATTAAACTCATTCACAGATATCACTGGTATCTCTGGATGGCTATAGCTCTTCTTAAGTAAGGTAAAAGTTGTTTGGGTTAAATAATGTTAATGAAACACACAAACATGAACTCAACTGACCATCGCAACAGGGTCATGGATGGGAAATAGTAGCATGTCTGAATAGAGAGGTGCCTATACACCCTGACATGTTTAGTGGAGTAGCAAGAGAATGAGAGTGCTGTTAGTCCCAGGGAGGGACAATTTACAGCCAGTCAGGTCTGTAATGATTCCTTCTACTTACAAGGTTTCAAACTAGGAGTTATACAAGTAGCTCGACTGGGTCGACATGATCTCTCCAGCATTACAAACCATAAATAGATTAATTGCTCAGCATTCTGTTCAAGATGCCTGCTTTTTCTCTTTTTTAGAATCCCAAACTATAGCTTTTATGCCACAATGATTTCTGTCTCTTACAGCTCTGCAAAAAGAAAGCTCTGCATTTTTTAGAGCTCTGAACAGTTGGAGAAACCCAGAACCAATATCCCTCTTGGTTTTCCACACAGCCTATGCCAGCGCTGCCTGTTAGACATTAATTAAGGATGAGATTACCTGAGTCACAGAAAACTGACACATTAGAGAAACTCCAAACATTCAAGAATCATTAATTAAATTCACACTTGTTTTCCAAAGAATAGCAATTAGTGTCTCGCAAGTACAACACATGGGTTCCATTCAGTTGTTGCTTAAACTGAGGAGCACTGCTGTGTTTTGCTCTGCAAAGAAGGCAACTTCAGCTTCCATTTCAATACAGGCAACTATGCCTCTCATAGGAACCCAAGATTCCAGGAGATGAAAACCACCAGATTCTTACCAGCTTGATAATATTACTTCCACAAACAATAGGCATCTTAAAAGAACTACATAAACTCTGTGGTAAGTTAAACTGTATATATCACTCATTTTTTGATACTGTGACTAAATCAAAAAGAGATTTTAAAAAGGAGATAAACATAAGGAAACACAATTGGTAGGATGTTTGATAATGTTTTTCCCCACTAAAATGAAAATTCAGGAGCAAAAATAATCTTGTGAAATTAATGAAACATGGCTTATTCTATTTCAGAGAGGTTTAATTTTTAACTTCTGTAAAATTTCAGTTTTGAAGTGGTTTTGTCTTGAAGTGTGCTAATATGTAATGTGAAAATATTATTTTTTTTAAATTTACTTCAATTTTTATTCTTTTTGCAGTGCTTTTTTGGTGTACTTTTTTTTCCTGGGATCCTTTCAATTCAGGAAATATGGATCTCCTTGGCTCTTGACACTCCTGTTTTCAAAAGACATGATTGGACTAGTTTGAGGTAAAACAGAACTAATTTTATTTTCTTTTCAGTAATTTTACTTTCAGTTAAATCTATTCTAACTAACAGCACTCTCTGAAATTAATGGCATATTTTTCAGAGACTGCCTGCCAGTGATTTGATTATTATCCTGGGATCTTCACAGTGGTTTTGTATATATTGTATATATTTCATTATTTTCTTATTGATATTATTATCTTTTCTTTTTATTATTAATATTTCATTAAAGAAGTTTTAGCTTTCTTTTCAACTCCTAAGTGTCTCTCGCTTCTGTTCTGGTAAGCAAGGGATTAAAAGAGAGCATCTGTCATTCATTTAGGCTGGTTAGCCCAGCCTAAATGACAATGACAGAAACCCAACTAATCTCTTTAAGCAGTTATTTTATACCAGTGGCTTAACATTCAGACTCCATCCTGAACTGGGAGCTGATGTTTCTGCATAAATACCATCATCCAAAATATGTCCCACATCTCCTGAGCAATAAAAACAGGGAAGAGAGGTGAAGTCTGCAAATGGGCCATGCTCCAGTTGTGATGATTCACTGCTTTATCTTGAATACATTGCTCTTGTCTGACACTGTCTTTAGACTGGCCTTAAATTTCAGTGGCTACCAAATAAAAATGACCTGTACATGTTCTGTTTACAGTTTGGCAAACTGCCATGGCTATAAGTATGATCAAGAAGTACAGAAAAATTGTGGAGGAAAAAAAAAATCAGAGAAAGTTAACACATGGTCATGGAAAAAATAAGTATGCTGGTTTCTTGATAAAAGAATGTGAGGTTCACAAACATGAAGTTTCATTTCAGTCATAACAGGGGCTGGAAGTGACATATTTACAGATCTCTGTATACAAATTAAGCACTGAAACAGTATAATCAAGAACTACTCTGCACTGGAGAGGAGCATAATTAGAAATGTACAGAGGACAAAATGCCTGTTTCACCAGTGAGAAGTGAGATCTGAAAATACATATTCATTCATTCTCTAAGTGATGAAGATGTAAATGAATAATAAAACTGTCTGTCACCAAACCTGGAGATAAAATTTTTAGACCATCTTCTGAGCTATTTGAATTTTGCTAGAAATAATGGCCAAAACAGTCAGAAATGAATAATGGCCTGCCAGTCAGAAAACACCTGATGGTCCAGTGTTCTGGCTCCCTTCCTCTCCTCTGTCAACACTCTCTTTTCCTACTGGTTCCTCACCACACACTATTGATTACTTCTCTTGTCAGTTACCTTTCTATTCCCTTGTCACTACAAAGCTGGCACAAAAAGATCCAAGTGAAACCACATACCTTTTCCACACTGCTTTTGAAATCTCAGCAACTATACAATCTGCATTTCATCATTCCTTATTGCCCTAATAACTTCAATTTTCGTAGAGAAAGTCACAAGGTATTTAATATAGGAAATGCTGATTTCTTAGTGTTATGTACTGTATACAATGCAAAGCACCATTAGTTTAGTTTTCAAACAGCAAATTCTTTTTATTTTTGTTATGGGAGAGGAGAAAGTGGAACAGATTTCAAGTCTTGAATTGAGAAAGCATATTATCATCACAGCTTTCTGTGCTAACATGAGCCTTGACTGCATTAGAACACATTAAGAATTCATCCACAACATGGATTGCTGAAGTAATAATAAAAAAATAACACCAACAACAAAAAAACCAAAACAAATGCATGGAAAAATATAATTACAAGTGTAATAGCATAAAAATTATCACTAAGTATATCGTCCTTGATATACTTATAAGTGTTATTTCTTTCCTAAAGAGCTATTTAAATGCTTACTGCATCCACAAATTAAACTGTAAGTTTGGATGTGCTAAGACTGTCAGATCAAAAAACACACATAAAGCAAGGTTGCTTCTTTAGACAAATGATAAATCAAAGGCAAAGATATCCCATTTAAAAGAACATTGTTACAAAGGAAAAGCAAAAAGTTAGGGAATGCCAACCAACTTTAAGGTAAGTGCAACACCAAGAGGGTGTCAGAGGTACTTTGTGACTGAGGGATATGAAGGCGTCAATGTTTATTTTACTTAGTACTTCTAGCCTTGCCCCCTCCTTTGCCAAAAAACTTCAGAAAATATTTTCTCTATGCTGTTAGCTATTTACTCCACATCTACCCTCAGGTAGAGTTCTTCCTGATCATGCCATCTGCCTGGCCTTCACTGTCATGTGAGTTCTTGTTGTCTTTCTATCTATCTGTCAGCCTGGTCCTAGCCATTCACTGGATTGGCAAGATGATGATAGAATTGATAAATCTATAGATGTTTTACTAATGAATTGATAGATCCAGAAAGCACTTATTAAGACTCCTGATGCAAAGTGTAACCTTGTTTTCATTGTGGAACTGATATAATACCAAACATCATGGGAATTCTTCACAAGAATTTGAGACATACAAAATGCAATATTGGATAGCAAGTGCATATGCACTACTGAAAACTATGTAACATTCCTTTGGCCCACACAATGCTTAAATAATACTTTTTTCAGTTATCTACGTCTTGTTTGAATCATTGTTTACAGTATTTACTTGGTAATTTGTGAGGAAATATTTTTGATTCATTTTAGAACATGGAAACTTTTGTGTCTTTAATAATTAGGTGTCATTGATCACATTTTTTAAAAGGAAGAAAATTTGCCAAAGATATCTTTGCCAGTATATGTTCCCATTATTATGGATAAGTTCTTCTATATCAACAGTGACTGTAGTATGAGAGTTGCAATAGTGTTTCAAAGCTACTTCTTTTGCATTATCATTTTCAGATGTATTGTCTACATTGCCTTTTAATATCTATTGTAACTCTTGCTATGATTGTGTATATAACTCTGTGAACTCTAGAGGACTTATTTGTTAGGGATAAGCTATTTTACAGAGAGAAAGACTTTATAATGAGGCCAGTGTTGGGCAGTGATGCATAGAGACCCCTTGCACTGAATTTTCTGGAAGATGATGATGAGGGCCTTTGATCCAGTCAGATTTGCCCAGTCTAAAGAAAATAAAGATCATTCTTTTCCTCGTGGATTTTTTTTGTACTTTATACTAAAATAAGATCAGAATCCGTATTCAGCAGCCCTCCTGTACATGCGTAAGAATTTACAATAGAAAAAGACAAAGGAAATAATGTAAAATCCATTTACAGACTAAGAAGGAGGTGTAAAGCTATCAGTTGCTTTAACTAAAGTCAATCAAGAAAGACAAGGCAGTATTAGTGACTGAAACATACCTCAGAAAACTCCAGAAGTCAGAAAATTACCAATCCTACTAGAAAGTATGGATCTTCTTTGGTACCATAATCAAGTCCCTATCAGTGATATACACAGTGTTGCAAAATGTCAATCATGAAGGTAAAGGAAAATGTACTTATTTTCCTGTAGCAAGGTTCGTTATTCTCGCTTCTGACAGGACTGGAGAGAACAATTTTCTATAGTCCCAGGTTACTTCAACTACTTTTGCAACACAACGGTATTTCTCTTATTTTCTGCTTCTTTGTCTATAGGGAGAAGAAAAATCATTTTTCTGGGTTGTAAGACCATAATTTTGTTTTGCTCTCTACATGAATTTGGACCCTATGTCTTTGCAGGCACAGTTTTTCAGTCTTTGACTGAAACACTGCAAATGACTCTCATGAAGCCGATGAGATGAGCTGTAATATTTTCTAGCTATAACTTTGTCATGAGTGTTGAATGCACTCAGCCTTGTGCTAAACATGAGAAGTTTGATCACTTCTACAGACTACTGACACTGCAAATAATACCAAAATCCATCTAGGTAATGCACTAAAGGCCTGGAGATAAAATAAATAAAATACAGAAATGGAGTCTCTATTTACCTATATATCCTTTAATGTGTTCACTGCAAGTAAGCTAGGAAGAAAGCAAGGCTCTCATGAGTTCTACTTGATCTGTCCTATTCACCTATTACAAATAAACTTCTAAAACAGAAGAAGATGCAAAGTTAACTTGACCAAGCATTTAAATATCCCTTGTTAAGCAGAAAGTGATTTAATAGTGATCCTACTAGAAGGTGATAAAAGATTTTGATATCACCATATGTGTCTGAACACACAGGTAGGGTTCAATTTAAAAACTTTTACAAAATATCACTGGAAAGCAAACACAGTAAAGATATAATAGACAGCAAATGTCCTTTCCAGTGGAAAATACAATGTTAATTAATTCATATAAGCCAAAGAATGCAGCATAACTCATCTTATCAACAGCATATTATGTAAACATAATGCAGGACTTGAAGTGCCCTATGGACTGCAAAATATGAATGAAAACATAGACCAAATTGGGAAGTATGTTACATATGAGTTACTATACTTGGTTAGTATAGGAGCCATATCTATATATCTATTATCAAGGACACACAAACCCACTCATATATATCCTTGATTTTTCAATACAGTTCTGTTGTTAAGGACAGAAAGAAGAACTGTGCCAAAAGACAGACAAGCATGGGCAAGTCCATCACAAAACTATGACAGGGTGAAATTTTCTAAAGCATTCACTTTGTCTTTTAAGATCTGAACCAACATTTTCAACACCAATGTTTCCATCTTCCCAAAGCAGAAAACTAACCAACAGCTTTCAAAATACTTGTAAATATTTCTTTACAACTACATAGTGTGAAAGTGAAAGTGGTCCACTTTTGTCAAATGGCCTGGATAACAACACTTGTAAAGACAGGAATGCAAATGTATGAGTGATTCAAATTCCACAAAACTATCTGGGAGGATGTTTTCCCCAAATAGTTCATATTAAAGCAAAAGAGAACTGTCAGCTGGAATAAATAACAACTGTGAAATTATAAAGATTTCTTAAACAAAGAAGTCAGCCTTAAAATAATTATAGAAGCACGAACATTCCTAAGAGAGGGAAGACCTTGAGGTTGACACAGAGGTAGTCAAAACCTGGTTTGACACTGCCACAAGTTGTCCCACAGCCAGGAGAGCGAGCTCTCAGGGGTGTACCAGGGTGTACCAGGTAGGGGTGCACACCTGGAGTGGGAGGTACATCTCTCAGGGAGATGTATAGTTCACTGATTGTCCGCTAACTACATGTTGTTAATTATTCTATAAACTGTTTTGATCCTGACTTGGTTTAAACTATGTGATCTGAGCAGTGGCTCTCTGTGCAGCACAATTTCACACATCTCAACATTTTACTTTTTTTTCTCTCTAACATTCAAGCTGCATAAAGCTTATATACATGAACTCCTAATGGTCAAAAACAAAAGAAAAAAACTCCACATTAGAAATTTTCACCCAGTGGCATCTATTTTATGTGCACACTTCACAGGAATACTTTGAAACCTGAGAACCAACAATCCATCTGCTGCAAACAATCATATAACTAACTTCATAGTTTTTACAATGCCATAAAAATTGCTCAAAACACTTCCAGGGAGAAGTTACATATCATTAGTAACTCTATTTGCAGTGGGTAATTCAGAGAAGTTCAGTGAAGAATAGTCCAGGTTTGTGATATCTATCCTTGTTTAACTTTAGGAACTTCTGAGAATTTCTTGATTTCAGTTTCTCCACACTGAGGAAGACATAGTAATACTTGATTACCTACAGAACAAAATCAGTACTCTTTAGTTGCCTTCTTTAATCCCAAATTGCCAATCAGTTTGCTGGTTCCTGCATTTGGTGATTGGGCTGATTAATTGGTTCACAGAACGTGTTAAAACTAGTCAAGAGAGAAGAATGATGAGAATTATTTGCTAAATCCTACTTTTTGAAAATATTCAAGGCTTTGATTCATGGCCAGGGATGAATTGCATTGATGTGGCAATCACACGATCACACACAGCTGCTCCAGCTGACCATAGGGAAAGCACAGATACTTGTGTGGCAGCTACTGAATAATCACAAATTACAGCCTTATGTATTACAGAAAACCAAAGGGCAGTTTTGGTTTCCCTCAATACACTGAAATAGTGATATTTCAGCTTTTGCTTCTGTTGATTTAACCAAACAGTTCAGCACATTCCAATTCTGGATCAGAGGGTTAGCTGTGGGGTGGGAGCTGCTTTATCCATCTTCTATTATGTAACTTGCTCTTGTGATAACAATTTAAATGCCTGAATATTCTAAATATTTCTAGATTTGATTAATTTTAAATAACAATATTTAAATGAAACATTATATGAAGAAAATAATTACAATAAAAAGATGAATAAAAATAAAATTCACTTATAATTTGGAAGTAGCCAGCATTAAGTGCTACCAAAACAACATATTTCCCTCTGCAACACCAGTTCTCCACAACATTCTGTAACCTCTTATTTCATTACTATAATGTATATAAGAAAAAAATATATAATTTATTTCTATTTTTCTTCAGATTATTTATTCACCACTCCCCTAAATTTGTCTTACTCAGACCTTTGGCACTATACACCCTGTATCTAACATTTTCTGAGAATAAAACAGTCTTTTCACAGATGAAATGATTTTATATACACTCAGTTATCACTTACAAGTGCTTCTCATACTGCATAACTTTTCACACCATTCTCATAAAATTAAAATAGGATTTACTATTAGAACTCTCCTACACATTCTAAAGGCTACTTCTGAATACTACAATTATGATAGAAAACACCACATTTGATTATTGAACTCTAGAAGACAGAACAGGCTTAATTATAACAGATTTGGTAAGTCTGGTGTGTTCTTAACAAATTACATCTTATACTGCTGAAATTTTCGTGCAAAACAGATCACACGGTTATTGTTCACGCTTACTTCTTTTAAACAAAGCAGAGGGAGAGGCCTGGAAACTAAATACAGTATGTGCTAATTACTCAGCATCACAGCTATTAGTAGGGTCTGGTTTATTTTGACACCATTCTAACAAAAGAACTTTTAGAAGACAATGTTTTCATGATGAGTATAATATTCATAGAACGGGTATTATGAAGCTAAGGTAATTTAGAAGCGTATGGCACACACACAAAAAAAAGTCAAGCATATCCATTTAATAGCACCTGCAATTAAATAGATCCATTTAATAGCACCTGCAAATCAATATCCACAAGTATTTATTCTCATATCTCTGCAGTGCAGTGCTTCTCAAAAGAAAACATTGCAATTCCCTCATTTTGAGAGATATATTGACAAAGGCCAGAATTTCATTTTCTGTGGCTGTAGCACATCCTAGTGTGATCTTCAACAGAACAATTTTCAGTTCTAAATTCTGTGAGCCAATAATTCTGGGTTTGACCAAGACTGCAGCACAGAGAGAGTGAGCAATTCTGTTAGGAACTGAATTTTGCAGTATTCACTGCTGTAAACAAAAAAGGAAGTTCTAAATTATTGACTTTTTTTTTTTTGACAGAAAAATTAATTTAGGAACAATTAATTAATTAATAGGAACAGTATTCAAACAAATAGTACCATTTTGCAGATCTGACTAGTCTGACTACTTAGAAAATTTTGTTCTGCCTGAATATTATTTAAAATATCTAATATCTAAAAACAACCACAGTGAATCTGAAACCTCAATGCTCCTAATTCTAATCTATAGTGCAGTTTGTATCATAACTCAGAAGTATGAGCTACAGGTGCTGCTTTGCCATTCAAACCAACAAGTGAGATGTGTCCATATTATGCATCTGAAAACTCAATCTCTTCCAAAATCTAGTATCTTTGCAGAAGAAAATTAAGTATCAGATGAAAAAATGTGCTATATTAAAATATCATAAAGTAATGTAAAAATCTGTTTGAATGAAAAGAAGTCTCTCATTGGACTGATTATGATTGGTTTTGCAAAGCAGAGTAATCTGTGGTGGAAAATTGGAAGGAAGAAAATTAGTATCTCATCACACAGGTTTCCTAAAGTATCAAATAAATGCAGATTTTGAAACAGTATGTAAATAACACAGAAAGAGGTACGTCTATTTGCAATTCATCATTCAGCACTTTGGCAAAGTATGTTTCAGAGAAAAAACAATAGATTCTACTCTAGTCACTCTGTATAACTGACTCATTCAGTGTCTCCACTATAAAGATAATAACTGATTTAAACCTAATTGTTAAGACCTGTAATTGATTTTCTTATTTGCAGAGAAAGAAAGGAAAAATGAAACTTACCTTCCTTCTTTTTATATACATGATAGTTATGACAATGAAAGACAAGCAGCACCCTGAGCGGTATACAGATTGCTACCTAATAACAGCACCATAGTTACTATACCATATGTAGTTTTAGACATATATTAACTTAGATGTCCTAGTGTTCCTTTCTGCAAATTCCAGTTAAGTCAGATTTTTACAAGGTTACCAAAGGTAGTGGAATGTTTCCACAGATCACAAAGGACAGCTATAAGCACATGAGAGATACTGCGAGCAACTTAAGGTTAGTATTCATTCCATGGCATTGCATTTGGCAGATGATCTATGACTATAGGGATCCTTTGCCCCTACTTATAGCTCATTCCAACTTTCCTCCTTTCTTCCTACTATGCAAATGAAGCACTGTGGAGCACTGCTTCGTCATCCTGACAGTTTCCACCAGCTCACTGCATTGTCAGCTGTAGCCACCCAAATTTGAAATATGCTTCTGCTGCCTTGTGGGTCTATCAATACACACCAAGGTAAAAGGAAAGAAAGGAATAAGATTTTAACACACATCAGTAATATATTGATTCTTTGAACATAAATTCCATTTGTAATTGTATTCACTTTCACAGTTTTTCCAAAGATTACCAAAAGGACTACAAATGCCACTGACTGTTTCAAATGCCTTTCTCTTCCTGACCCGAAGATCATTACAAATTACAAATAAGAAAACACAGTACCCTGAGACTCATCAGTCTCATTGCAGATACAAATATTCAATCAGAAATTATTATAATGGCTTTCCTCTTCCACATAAACATTTTCTTCACACAAGTTTCTTATATAAATTTAATGTGATTTAAGAAATAATCTGTTTTAATCTGGGACAATAAAAAATAAATTATTTTAATCATAGTGTGATTTTAAGAAGTGTGAAGATCTTGGTTTTTTCTGCATATCATTCATAGTTAATCTGAAACAAGAGATTTTTATTACCAATACCTTTATCACTGAAAACTACACATCACATTATAGATGTGGGAATCAAGGCCTAAATTGATGTAACAAAGACATTACTTCCTTATTAAATATCACGTGAATACATAAAACTAATTCCTTATCTCTCCCCCTCCCTCCAGTGCTGAACACAAAAATATTAATAGCAACAAAGATGATGAAAGGACTAGAGGGCATGATTTATAAGGAGCAACTGGGGATACTAGGTTTATCCACATTAGCAGAGATTACGGGGTGACTTCATTGCTCTCTACAACTTCCTCGTGAGAGGGAGAAGAGAGTGAGGTAATGATCTCTCCTCCCTGCTGTCCTGTGACCTGTGGTATTGTACTGTTTAGTCTTCCTTACCTATCTTTAGCCTTCTGGTGCTGGCATTATTTTTGACATTGCTAGAATTCTTTTTCCACTGTGACCCAAGTAATGTGCATTATTTCACAACTTAAATGAATTCACTAAAAGATATAAGGGGAGTTTCTGTTAGTGTTCATTAAACTTCTAATATCTTGTGGAAAGAACAAATGACTTACCACTGACTGGGATCTTGACTTTCCTCACTCTTTATGGGAACTGAAGAAACACTGAACTGTTTTATGTTTTTCTCTCTAATTGTATTGAAATTTTTTTTTTTTTTTTTTGGCCAACATTATGAAAAAGAAAAACAAAACAATGCTATTAATATTAGTAATGCTAGTAATATTAATCGCATGGTAATAAAACATGCTTCCTGATGGTTAGAGAGGTACTTTTCAGTCTCATGGCAATATCCTTCACCAGTATTCAGTCTGTTGGGTTGCTTTCATGCTATTGTATACAGCTTACATTAAAAGTGGCTTACTCCTATTTTTAGGAGAATCTTTAGGTCTCAATTTGGCAATAATCAGTGGATTCACTGTAATGGTGGCTGAGAAACAAAGACC
Source organism: Scolopax minor (assembly GCA_028566535.1). Lineage (NCBI taxonomy): Eukaryota > Metazoa > Chordata > Aves > Charadriiformes > Scolopacidae > Scolopax > Scolopax minor. The sequence continues at coordinate 11,787,223 of JAOXNG010000002.1, forward strand.
AGGTTTTAAATAATAGTTCATCTCTAAAGAACTTCATTTAAACACACCCAGAAAGGATCCAGATTCCCAAATCAATGAATACCTTTATTAATTACTATGAATATCTAAGAAATGCCATAAGCTCAGTACTCAAGTTTTAGGATCTTTTGGAAATTTTCCTTTGAGGAAGGAAATCAGTGTGTTGCATACTGCTTTTTGTTCTTTGAAATTGCCTCTTGATGATGGTGCTGAATATCCCAAATGTCACCTGCACATTGGGGTCTGGGGCAGACACCAGAAAGTGAAACAGCGACACAGCAAAACCAATCACCTTTACAAACAAACTTGGAGAGTATGACATTTGGTATGTCCATTCTGTCTTCTTGTCTTCTCACTACGAGGTGTAGTCTTCTGGTCTACCATTCCATTTCCTTTCATAACCTGCAGTTCAGACCTTTCGTTTCAGCTCTGGAGGAAGTTTGAGTAATGTGTAACATGACTGAATTGCATATACACACCAAGCACAGACACACCATTGCATATACACACCACAACAAATGTTAATTCCAGGCCAGCATTTCTGGGGAGATTACAGCAAAGACAGCAATCATTACTATGGTGTAAGTCTTCCTTAAGAGCTCACTTGAATAAATGCTCCAATGGGTGATTACATTCTTTTGTTAATTCCTTCTACAAAATACATCCACTACTCATCAGAGTATTACTAAAATTAAGAACATCACAGCTTGTTCTCCCCAAACTCAAAATTTTCCCAAATACAAGTAGATAAATGAAAGTCTACTCAGAGAAGCAGAATATAATGGTCCCTCTCATCATAGCCTTGTGGATCAGAGTCTCAAAAAGGTTGTATGGACATACAAAAATTCTATATGTATATCATACCATGGCTTAAAAACCAGCAAGCTATTGCACTGCAACAGTACAGAACATTAGATGTGTTTTTAATAGGACTTTAAAACACAACATGTACCCTGTATCAGGCAAGAAGGAGAAAAAAATCAGATATCCATTGTTATTGTAATTAATTAGCATTGAAACTAAATTACATCTTCAAATGATGGCAGAATTAAGTGGTACATTTCATGAGCACTGTCAAAAAAAATCCTTTTGATGGGAAAGCCAGCAGAAAGAAAATTCTATTTTCATTGGGTACATCTTACTGTTTACTGCTAAAAATAAAGATGAGCTTGGCTAAGAAAACCTTTAAGAGTCTTTTTTGCTTTGCATAAAGGGCAAAGTATTAAAATTAAAATAAAATCACAAAACTGTTAGATTTCTATAAGGAAAAATTTCATTACATTTGATAATTAGACACAGCTCCAAATAGGTCATCTTGAAACATACAGTCCTACTTTTAAAATCAGTATCCACGTAGAAAAGGACATAGTTTAGAATAGCCAAAAAATTAAACTTTTTTTATTACTTACAAGTATCACTGATCTGATAAGAATATCAGGGAAAAAAAGAAAGTCGGTATTGATGTTTGCTGAACAACAGCAAAGTCATTTCATGAATGAGTGAAAAATTATAGAATCACAGAATCACAGAATTGTAGTGGTTGGAAGGGACCTCAGAGATCATCGAGTCCAACAGAT
>JAOXNG010000002.1:11863757-11900635 GCA_028566535.1 Scolopax minor
TTTGGTAAACCCATGTTGCCCACTTCCAATAGTCCCCCGCTCTTGAACTTGTTTGGAGATTACATCTAGAATGAGTCCATCTAGCATCAAGAATTACTACCAATAATAACCTACATTTTCTTCATCATTCTATTATATTATGGAATAATGTCAGGACTGACAAGACTGTGAAATCAGGAATTTCAATGATTCATCAAGCTTATAGGAAATCTAGAGTCCAACCAGGTCCCATGAGTCCATCTCCATTACCAGTTTTCTTTTTAAGTGTGTGACACCAACAGGTACATCCTCCTTTAGGGCTCATAAAATTAAGCACACTTTTGCCCGGATGACACTATAATCTATTTCATGCTTTTAAAGAGCTGTGAGTTACAATCAGAGCTATGTGAAAGCAGAAAAAAAAAAAAAAAAACATATGCCATGAATATGCATACTCATTTTTAAATTATTTTGTTTCAGCTTTACCCTTGTTAATAATTCTTGGAAATATGTTTATGAGCAATTCAAAATGACTACTTGATAGATAAAATTTAATCTTCACATTTTCTGAATGCACATACAAATCACACAGTGCTTTTCCATTTCCTAATTGGAAAATAACTTCCCACAAATATTCTGCAATATGGCTGCAGTTCAGAAATCTTATCTGAAAGCATGAGCATAATCCCATCCCTATTCAACGACACACTCTGAGACCTATTGAAGTTCAGTGAGCACACACTTAAGGTTAAGCACTGGCTTAGTTAATGCATAGCTGAACTGGGGATTACTCACTTGAAAATTCAGCATTTTATCAAATGCTCCTGCCAGTAAACTTACTTGAATTTCTGTGGAAGATAAGTACTGAAAGAATATAAATTCCTTTAAAATTCAGAAAAAAATTAATTCATAGATACCGTTCATAGAACATAAAAATATAACAATATAAAAGAAACTATAATGAGTCAGGCTAGTACCTTGCTTCCAACAGAGACTAAAAGTGGGTGCTTAGGGAGAGGCTTAACAATAGATCAAGTCACTCAACTCTATTTACATTTTCACCAGAATAATTGCTGTCTGGAGATGAGCACAGCTGGTCAGATGTTATCTGAGCACTTCGTTGCTTGATAGAGTTTGCAGAGATTTGCAAGTGTACGAACAGAATGCATTTTGTAATATTCAATCAGATTAATATTTATGCTCCACTTTTTCCTATTACGATTTGCAGATTCCTTATCTGTTCTCACAGAGGGAGTCACACTTGGAGACTGTGATATAGGACATTGTTCATTGAATACTCCAGAAACCTACAAAATGGAACAGCCTGTAGAAAGGTTCAAAACTAATCAGAATATATACAGTCCTCTGTCTAAGCTTAGCCTTAGTTCTCATTTCTCAGTTTGAAATAAGAGCTATGAACAATGGACACTTTCACTCTTTTCCACTATTTATCTTCTCATTCACCAGCCAATATACTTGCTCCAAATATTAACTGCTCTCTAAAATATCCCAACATATATCTATAATATGAAATGAAATATAGAATTGCTCTTACAACATTTTTTTTTCCTTTTAGTACTGATTTCTCAAGCTATTCTACATTTGTTATTTAGTATGTTTAAAAGCACTAAAATTATGCATTTGAATTAACACAGCAGTTCTATGGGCTTTTATTGTTATTTGGCACAATCAGGCAAACAGCAGAAGCAAACTGAAACAAACAACAGAAACTAATATTAGCAACACTTTGCTTATTGCCTTGGCAATAAACAGCTGAGGGATAATGTGATGAGGGAAGATGAATCCTCATCACATTCTAAATTCCATCTACTAAATAAATTAGTAGTGTCATCAATATCATTGCTACATTTGCTCTCCACAATAGCTGCTCCAGCACTGCTGTTTCTCCTCAGTACTGACCCCCCAACTCTGTTGAATATGAAGCTGACTTCAAGGAGGTAAGACACAAAGGAGCCTGGCTTTATTCCTAATGAGCAGTATGGTTTCCATTGCAGGTGTGTAGAGACAAAAGATGTTAATATTACATCTGCTTGTAATTCTCTTATGCATTCATGCATTTATTTATTGCTTAGAAAAAAATGACAAGCAGATAGACAGATAGCTGTGCCTAACAACTAAATTTCCTCTCAGTGTCCCAAAGGAATACTTGAAGACAAAACAAAAGTATTACCATAAAAAGGAGAAAAAAAAATCAGAAACTGAAATAAAAAGCGAAAAATCTAGTGATCCTGAGATACTAGTTCATTCCATAGCAAATTCAGTTGTTTCCATTTCCAAATATTTGTTATTGCCTGTCTGCTGGAGGTTCTGGCTTCTGCAGCAGTTAAAGAAGCTGAAGATGTTAACGTTCCTCAGAAAGCTCACTGCAAAGTCTGATGGCATAGTCTAAACCAGCCAGGAACTGGCACTAAACACTGCATCTTCATATCTTAAGTTGACACACCCATTTGCTAATGGAACACAGTTCTAAGCCCTCAAACCAACTGAGATAAATTGAGACACTGAGATAAGCATAAGAGGATAAACAAGAATGTGATACACTCTAGTCATTAGTCTGCAGTTAGTTTAATGTTAAATCTATTACTGATAACAGCATAAACTCTGGCAGCACAGAATTTATAGCAGGCTGCAAAACCCAACTGTGGTGCCAGCAGCTAGAAGGTGCTGAGGTATGATTTTGCCTTGGCAGCAAAATCCCAGGCCAGATAGCTGAAATTACATGAGCAGCAGTTGGTCACCCTTTTGACCACAAGAGATCTCCAGGTATTGAGGCACACAGGCTGAAGGTGATTGAGTTCCTTCAGAGCATACAGAATACTCCAAAGGTTACATGAGAAAAAATATTGGTGGTACATTACATCTATCAGCAAATGATGCAGTTGAAAGTGTTTTTCACAGACCAAGAATGCCAATACAGAAATCATGTTCAAAACCTTTCATAGCTTCTTCCTTCCCTCTCCTCTTTCTCACAGAATTCCTCTATTGCATTTCTGGTATCTGTCCCTGTACAACCAGCATTCCTTGAGAAAACTGAGACAACAATTTCAAACCCTGGTTACCTCTTTAATGCAACAGTAAAAATATGATACCTAGTTTTAATAATGTTTATACTTATTGACAATTTCAGTGTAGAGATAGGCTAGATTTTCTTTGTATATAATATGACTGCAAATATATTTTCTTTCCTTATCTACCATCAAAGACATGCTAAAGTACATAATGCCATCCTCTATGCCAGGTTGCCAGCTAATGCTAATTGATGATCCTCATTTTCTACAAAACTAAAGGGCTATTTTTTTCCCTCAACTCATTATGCTCTTGAACACTCAAAATACAAAAAACCTACAGTTTCCCTTTCTGAATAAACACATACACCTGGATTTAGATAATTCTTCAAGAAATAAGCACCTTCTCTTTTTTGACAGTGTAATATACAGAGTTTTTATTGATCAAAAATTAGCATAGCCAGCTATAAGCTTGGAAAATTGCCCAGTGTATCTCATATAGATTTAATTCATGTTGCACAGAATGATTCACTATCACATTAATCACAGGTAATAGGATTTCAGTAATTAGTCTTCAGGAACTCCTGAACTGATGACTAAAACTATAAAATAAACTAATTGCGTATTTTGAAAAATTTCTTTTACTTCTGTCAGGAAAGAAGTATCACTACAGCAATATTTTCTTCCTATTTCAAGAGGTATTTCATGCAACACATACTATCAGCTCCCTAAAACTCCATTTTTAGTATTAATTGATTACGCTTTGTGTTATATATAATTAATGCAATAACCCCATGAGCTAAAACTTTCCAATCATTACATTTCCTTTTTCTGTAGAGTAATCAAATGAGTATAGATGTGACAAATAAAATATTCTCCCTCCCCTGCCAAAAAAGCGCAATTCTTATTGCAAACAAATTTCCTCCTTCTAAAGCCAAGTATACAATAGACTCCATATGGAGTAGATGTACATTTTATTCCCAATAACCTATTAAGTCTTATTTACTCATAAAGTAGGCCTTTACTTACCTACAGTATGAATGTGTAGATATATATAGTAATATTTTTTCTGGTCCTTATAGGCTTTTAAAAATCACGACAGTATTTTTAAATTAATCACAATAATGATATTAATACAGAATTTCAGGGTGACAAAAAAGGAACAATACCTCAAAAGTGTGATGTAATGATCATAATGATTTTTTCCAGAGCCATAATCTAAGTATTATTTACTGGAATCTTTTGAAATGGAGTTTTAGTGCTGATATCATAGCTGGACCTTATCACCATATGGCAGCAATTAAAATACAGATGAAGACAGATTTTACCTTTTCAGAGGTAGGTGAGGACAAGCTGTCAAAATAGCTGTATCCAGAATTATTATTACTAAGCCAAAACTAATAATTAATTACATTAGACAAAAACCAATGATCTCAGTCACTGTACATGACAAATTTTCTATAAGGCATTGACAAAGATTCTTTTTCAGAAAGAAATGTGAAATGTGGTAAACTCACAGTAATTTGTCAAGTTGGTAATTTCCTGCATAACATCATAGCATTTTGCATTGCTCTAAGTAGATTTTCAGCAGCATCTACAAGTCTCCTTTATTTGCTTTTAGAAATACATTAAACCTGTGAAGGTAAATTTTACTCACATTGTTCTTCCCACTCTTGGTCATCGTCACTGTGTTGACTATGCTGCTGAGCTTGCTTGAGGCTCAGATACAACTCTTTTGCTCGGATTTCTTCCTGTTGCCTTATTTGTTCTTCACCCTTTTGTCTTTCCTCTTCTTCTCTTTTCTAGGCAAAATGAAGTAAAGCAGAGTTGACTAAAGAGGAAGAATGTGCCAAAAGTTAAGCCACTGCTTCAATTGCTTCCTCCCACAGAGTAGCTACGTTACCGTGGGCAAATCACTGTCTCTTCTAGCTTTGGGGTTCTCACCTTTCAAAGACAAACAGAAGCTTCCAACCTCTTAGGAATTTCTGAGGAAGGCATGTTTTCAGATGCCTAAGTATCATGGGAATACTGCAAACATCTAACACCTGAAATCTACATGGAAAATATGTTTCATCAAGTGGCACCAAAGCCTGTGTTATCCTGCAACCCATAAATCCATTGGAGACATCACAGTCACTCCAGCAGTACACACATCATCTAAAGAATCTGTAGAATTCAGAAACTGATTTACTGGTGTAGTTTACTAGTTTAGCAACTGTCACCATGTGTCATCATAATCCAACACAGAGAATACTATTTTCCAAATACCAAGATCATTACATTCTGGAAGACAAGACAGACACTTCAGCACACACTTTGCAAAATGTAGCTGCAAGCAACGTACAAAAAAGTTCTCTTCCAAGAAGACCTTAAAGGAGATGGAAATCTGATAAAGTCTGCCTCTACATCTGGCCTTTTGCATACTATAACACAGGAGCTTGATTACTGCAGAAACTGGAATCGTATCTGTTTCTAATAATTTTCCCAATTTTCTTAGGTGGTGAAGAAAATTCAATTCAGTTGAATTCAGTTGACCCTCCCAAAAGAACCCAAAACTGAACTTTATGAAGCATTATTTGTACTATTGAAATAATTTGAGTTATGAATAAGAACAGATTTTTATTTAATTTTATAATGGAACCGACACTATACCCTTTTGGGTAACAAACTTATAGGTAAGAATTTTGTTAGAAGTCGTCAAGTAAAATCACTTAATTACTAACCTAGTGACCTAACCTAAACTATAAGTAAATGAAGCCCAAAGTACATTGTGAGTTGTTGCAAAATGTTAATCCTCTCAACTCTCTAGGGTGAAGCAACTGACAACCAGTTTAATTAAATCTAGGGAAACTCTTCTAGGAGGTTTGGGGGAGATCCTTCTGTCTTTTTTAAATAACTTTTCTTTATTAAAAGGTCAGAAGTGGGATTTCGTAAAATTTTCACATTTTCCTAACTTTGCTCCCTTTTGGTGTGGTTTTAATATTTCATTGCAATGGGACCAGCGATAGTAGAGGAAAACAGGAAAAACAAAACAAAACCAAACCAACCCCCATGATTATGTTAAACTGGAATAAAAAATTTCTCAAATGCACCAACATTGTCTATTAATCAGCTGGGTTGATATATTTGAGCAAAAGTTTAGCTACAGACTTTGTACTGGTAATTTCTTTTTTTCTTGAGACATAGTATGACAAAGTCTGAAAATTATGTTCAGATGGAATGGGATTTAGGGAATTGGACATATTTAGCTTCCTTTTTATTATATCATATTTGTGCACTGTGAACTTTGTGGAAAGGCATATTTCTTAAGTTTGAAAACAAACTTTCATCGCAGCAGGATTCACAGCATGACCAAAACTATCCATGGTTTATTTTAATAAGTACCACAAATATGAGTGGAGAGATTTAAAAAAATGGAACTAAAAACTGACTTCTGTAATTCTCTAAACTCCATCTGTGGGAGATGCTAAGCTGAGCTTTCATGATGTCACTCATAAACCTGCAAGAAGTAACTTGCATACTTAGTCTTTTTAAATGTAGGTTCTTCCTGTTCAGTGTTTGAAGATGCTACTTGTATGGAAATTCAAACTATATATAAGTGTTTGTTATAGTTCTGCCTCTTTTTAGGCTGAAAGCAGTTGAACTCTCCAAAAGCTACATTAATTTAGTAAAAGACCATATGAACTGATTAAGCCTTGCCCTACAGTTTGTGTTTTATAGTACATTAGAAAAGTACTCATTCAAAGGTTGCCTGTCTTAACACCTGCCAGGGCACAAATTTCAAAACCAGCCCAAATAAAATATTACTGTTTAATGCCCCTCGGAGAGTATTTTCCCAAGAGTGAAACAGGTATCTGGAATGTCTGTCTCTGGAACAGAAGGGGAAAAAAAAAAATAATCTTTTCTCCACCATGGGGAAGGAAAGGATTCTTTTTTTTCTCTATTGTCAACCAGAAATTTGGAATTAAAGGAAAACAACTCTAATTCTTTTCAGCAGACACCTTTCCAAAGCAAATGATAGTGCTGTTTGCAACCTCTAGAAGCTCAGCGAGGGCTGAAAGCAGCAGGAGGAATCTGGACTATTTGGTTGTTCTGGCCATGGATCACAACAGCATGTTATATTTGCATGAATGTGGAAATAACAGTGTAGATCCAAGTGTGAATAAACAAGGACAGGTTTCTTGACTTTCACAGGGATGGTTTGCTTTGGAGCAGTCAGCCAGCTGACAAGGCTCTAAATGCTTTTCTCCATTAACAATTCAAAAAGACTAAAAGAAGTAAGCAATTTAACAGTGACAAGCAACACCATCCCACCAAGTGGGAAAATGGAACAAATGCAACCTCCACCCTTTGAAAGAATTCAACCTTTTCCATTTCCCTAAGTAACATAAATCAACATTTTTCCATTTAGCACAAGTGAACTCTACCAGTTTACTTCTTGACAATACAACAAATCAAAAGACTTTAAATATTGGGTATTAATAGCAATGTACCTGTGTAGAGAATAATAGTTCCATAACACACATGATGAGCAATAAATTAGGCTTATTATTTCTGAGAAAGAAAAGTCTAGCATTGTTCTTCAGTCAATTTTTTTATATTTTAATGCGACTGTCTGATTATTTCTAACATTATTCTCCAATTGTTACGTCCAGAATCCTAAAAAGATTAGTTGAGTAGACAGTTTTCAAAAAGTCAACGCTTTTAGGAAGTGCTGATTTCAAAGCCCAGATGCTTCTTCAGAATAAAAAAAAAGTTATTAAAAAATAAATTATCTTTTTACATACCCCACAGAATCAGGGACTCTATAAATCAGTTGTTGCTAAATGGCTTTCTTCTTGGAAAAAGTAAGCAATCAGCTATTCTTTACTCTTATAAGGAGAATATTCACTTAGCTTCAATTCCTAAAAAAATCCAATACATCTAGACTATCTATTCAGGAAGACGGACAGGCACATGGGCAATCCTGGGTTATCAAAACGTTTTCAATTCAACATCTCAAACTACAACTTAAACTTAACATGGGAAAATAAAAAAAAATGAAAGAAAAAAAAAATCACTCTCACAGGTTCCCTGAACCACATGAGTTTTGTAACAAGTTTGGCTTCTTTAATGTAGCTATTGTTGAAACTTTTTTAGTAAAAAGATGAAAGTGTTTAAAAAAACTTCAAAAACAACAAAAAAATCAGAATTCAAAAAGAGTTTGAGTTCTCAATGGAAAGCAGCGATGCCTACTAAGAAACTTCTACCTTTTTGTTTTTACTGAGAAGGAGATTTAAGTCAAAGAAGTAAAAACAACAACAAAAACTTTAAGGTTGCTACTTCATTCTGAATTCACAAAACTTTTTCTTAGCATCTTCCTTCTTAAAGGAAGAAAAATTAAATTTTATTTGTTCAAATTAGCATGTGAATGCACATGCAAATATATTGTGCAACTCCTTAAAGGTGTGTGAGGAGAAACAACCCTTGTTTGTCAATTATGAGTGCAGTTTGCATTTAAAATGATCACCAATTGAACTTTTCACATTCACTCTACTGGAAGAATACAGCAACCAGTTTATCTGCTTCTGCCTGTGAACCCAATCCTCCACATCAGAGCTGAGAGAGAAGAGTGAAAATAACCTACAGACATCACCTTCTGCCTGAGAGTTAAGAGATGTTGTATCGTGTGCTGTGACCCTTCCAAGTTAAGAAGGTGACAATTTAGTATGTAGTTGCAAATTGCCAAGAAATACTGACCTCCTGTGACAAATCACACTGGCAATTGAACAGGCAGCAGTAATCCTCTCTAGCTTTAACTCCACTGGAGAATTTGAACATGCTAAATGATCTTATCTAGCCTCTGGCAGTTGAGCATTTGCCACAAACTTGTTACTTTTTACTGTAGATGTGTGCATCACAATGTTTGATAGCTTTATTGCAGCCAGATCTAAAAAATATTTAATATTAGCCTTGGTTAGTTTCTAATGTTTCAGCCCAATGCAGACAAGAGAAGATGAGGTCAGCATTTATTTTTTTTGCTGCAGAAAGATTTAAAAATTTAAAAAACACACTGAGGAAAAGCCAAAATACGGTAATTTATTTTTTTACAATGGAAAACTGAGCTTCTGGCTGCCACGGCTCCTGGGGTCTCCCTGGGGAGTCTTATGGGATAGAGGGCAGCTGAATGACTGCCATCCTGCTCAGGGCAAAACCTGCAAGACATATTTACTACAACAGTCCTCTCAGAAGCATGGGATGCCTGGAATTCCCTCAATGCTTCAGGCAGCAAGAGTCTTTGGCAGCTCCAAGAGCTGGAGGTAGTAGGCTGTATTACAGCTGCTGTGAATCTCCTGAGACCCCTCAGCAACATCCCCTGCGCCAGGGCAGACATTCAGGCTACCCACCAGAGCTGAGAGCACAGCTCGTCTTCAGATCTGAGCCTGTAGGACTCCATGCTATGAAGAAGGGAATGTGGAAACCCTGGAGTCCCCAGCTCCAGGACAGCCTGTCCTCAGCAAGGGTGACACAGCAAACTGAATTCAGAGAACGGAATTCTCCACTAACCCACTTGGCAGTTTCTAACAGAGTTGCAAGTTCAGCAGAAATATCTCCAACTCCTTCCCAACCTTCTGATAAATTTCTCTCACTTGCCTTGGAAAAGAAGGTGTCTGCAGAGACACGTTGTTTTCCTCTCTTTTGAGAAACTACCAGTTTCTCAAAAGGAATATAGGGTCTGCATCACCTCCCTGTGCAGGTCTTTGCACAGAGACTGACGTACAATACGCAATCATGCTTTATGTAGAAGTTATGTTTCCATCAAAGACACGCCCCAGGACATGCTATTCACACATGGCTCGTATAGGAAGGTAACAACATACTCTGGTTCACAAAGACCCTCTTTTAGATGAGAGAGAATGCAAAGCTGTCCTTACTGGGACAGGTCTGAGATTTATTGCACCTGCTGGAGCATACTCTGCTTCTGTAGCAATGATCCAAGTGACAATCTACTAAGAGTTTGTCTCTAGATCTTAGAAACTCTCTACAGCTTGAGTTCCTGACATGTAAACTATACTTATTAGTGGCTCAGATTTTCCCATTTGCCCATGGAAAAAATATCAGATTGTTGCTAGTTTTCACTAGTGATCCAGCAGAGCAATCATTACTGCTGTCACTGGGGAAAAGATTTTTCTTTGAAATTAATTTCACAGTTCCTCACAGGTAGGATAGAAAACCTTGAAGACTGGATTCCCAGCAGAAACTAACAGCTGCCCCACCTCCTACATTGTTAAAGAAAAAACTCCATAGAAAAAAAAAAAAAAAAAGACTTTCTGAACTGAGATCGCATGAGATAAAACAAAATGAAGTATTATTGAATCATTGTAATTGCAATTGAATGGATCCAACTGAAGCCTTTTCAGAATGAACTGGGTGTCAAACCACATCAAGAAACCATTGTCATATTCCTGGATTCTAAATATGCTGTCCTTTAGAAAGAGTTCCCAGGAAAGCACAGAGCTGAACTTACAGCTCGTCTGCACTAAAAGATCGAGGCCCACTCAAGGACTTGATGTTTATTTGGAGACAAGAGTTGTTAAGATGAGGACAGGATGCTCACTGCTGTATCATAAGAAGCCCACAGTACTGTAAGTGGTGGTGGTGACATTTTATTGTGTACCTAAACTCTACACTTGGCAGCAATTGTCTAAAGAATCAGACCCCCAGGACTTTTGGGCATAGTAAAGCACTCAGACATGTGTTGAAAGCCCATTCAAGTCAATAGGACTGCAGTGTGTTCTTTCTATTAAGCATAAATTGTCTTTATTAGAGAGTTCCTGAACTGAAGCACTAATTATTCTGTTCCTCTCTGAAAGTTGACTCTAAATCTGTCTTCCTTGATGAGAATGGGAGCAGCCAGGACATAGAAACTCTTGGAACCACATCTCAAAAAAAGAAAGCTCACTTAACTCACCACAGTCCCACATGGAATTTTATGCAAGTCATACACTTGCATAAAAAAAAAAAAAAAAACAAACAAAAAAAACCAACATTGGAAGGAAATGATAATGCACTGTCTTGGTGTCTGTTGTCTACTAATAGAATAAGGATTATTTCTTGTTAACTGCCACTCTCATTAAAATTCCTACTAAATATATTTTGACGAAGGAAAATTACACCCATAGAAGTTTATATGCAGCTTTTGGTTAACACACATTTCATCTCCCAAGGAAATTTTAAGAAGTGATTTAGCTTTAATGTCAACTGTGCTATATTATTAAATTTGGCAGTTACCTGATGTTGTCATACAGACTGTACTTTACTATTAACGTTCTTTTGCTTTATGCAGGCCACATGAAGAGCAAACTGAGAAAGTATCTTTCTGTTCTTTCTAAACGTAGCTGAAGGATACCACCTGCCCCTGGCTGGCTGATGCTCATACCTTTTATTTGCCCTAGCTCTGCACATTGTTAAGGACTCTTAATTGACAGCAACTGATAACAGTAGGAAATTATGCCTGTGATCTCATAGTCTTTGTGAATTAGCAAAAAGATTAATGATAGTAATTGGCTCTCTTATTTGTCCTTTGCAATAGGTGCATAAAAGAGTAGCTGTCCTTAAACTGCCAAAATAAAGCAGTCAACATTTATATTCTAGCATCATAAATTAAAGGCAATTCTGTTTAAGAAACACCAAGGAAAGTAATACTTTTCTAATAGTGCTGGAAAAAGAAGCAGGGATGATCATTCACTTTGATATGTGGGATATCATTTATCTAGTGCAGACAGTCCTGAAGTTCCATGATAGGTCAAGAGGAATAAAACCATTTTAAAAAGGAGTGTTTGTGATACAATATAGTTAGAAATTAAACACATCAGCAAAAAGCACAGAGTTTCAATCTCCCAAGTCAAAATGCTTCAAGAGGATGAAGCATTAGCACAGACTGAACTTTTCATATCCTAGTTTGGAGACCACTTTAAACACTGTCTCATCATCATCACAGAAGAATGATTATGAATTCATTAAATATTTTAAAACTGTTAAAGTGGGCTTGTTAACTGATCCGTATATCATTCCATACCCTGAATCATGCATGAAAGGTGTATTTCTTTCTGATTTCAATGATTGCAGTCACACATGAGCAGATTCATTAATGAATCTTTTTCCAAACATCGTAGTTCTAGTCACTTTTTGTAGGTGGAGGTAGATGCCAGAAACATGACCACCTTATTTTCCTGTCTAGGTACCTTTCCATTCAGCCCATAAATGTTTCACATACTTCTTCCACCGTACAAGAGTAGGTATAATAAAGGTAAAATGGGAAGGAGAAGGAAAGCCACCTGAGCTTAAATAAGCCAGAAGTTAGCAACTCCCCTATATTAACCTATGAGATTTACTTGTCTTTGATATGCCTTCACCGTTTTTAAGTAGTTCTACAGCACTATGTATGACATCTGCTCTTTCAAGACCAAGTAATAGATTAGCTGCTTTTCTGTGTAGCAAAGGCATGGTCTTATAGTACCAGGGATCAATCCTGCATTTGGGTCTCTGCTGGTGGAATCCTATTAGTCCTATTAGGTGGAAACTGTTAGTCCGAGTCTGTCCTAACAGATCTCAAATTATAAACCTAACTGAAGACCCAGGGCTGGAAGTGTAATTAGACTTTCTTGTATTAATACAGCAAATGCTGGGAGCACAATAAATAAAGGGGCATTTGAAAAATAACCACTGCATATGTTGTTTTCCAACTCATTTCTGAAGCTGAAGACTTCATTTCTGCTAAGTTTTGTCTTAAAATTTTTGCACATATTCTCTTCAAATGCTTTATTTTAAGGAAATCATAGAGGGGTGGAAAGGGTTTCCTGTTTCTTTGATAAAAAAAGATATTATCAACTTTATGAATAGGGCTAAAGAAATCCTGAGCAAAGGTTAGTATTTGAAATTCAATGTAGAAACTGAACCAAATTCTCACCCCACTTACAGCGCTGCAATTCTTGCTCCTAGCAGGCACTCGGTTGAATGGAGGATACCTTACTTCCCAAGAAACAGTGGGAACACAGATCACTGAGACACTACCTTTCCATCAACATGAAAAATGAGCAGAATTTGGTGCCATTCCTTTCAAATTGTCTCAACAACTGAAAGAGTAGTTTTCTGTATTAGAAAATGATGACTGCTTGCTGCTTAAAATCTCACAAGTCGCTTACTCTGCTTTTTTAAAAAGTCTACTTGAGACAGAAGAATACTGAGCTTGTGGACATTTACCCCGTCAAGTGCACTGTACTCAACCACAGAGATATAAGTGAACAGACCTATATTGGTCTTTGTTCAAAAGGGCTTTGCTTTCTGAAAAGCAGGGGAAAGAATATTTAATTAGTTGCTTTACTCTTTATTCATACATTAACAAACACACTTGAAAGGTATAGCTTCATTACTCATTGACATCAAATTTCAAAGGCCTTGTTCTCTCCTATGAATTCAAATTAATGGTGCAAAGGTAAATCAGCAACTTGGTGCAGAGGAGGCTACAGGATCCGCCCTTGCTTTGTGCTATATAACCACCCTGAACTCCCAATCCTGCTGTTTATAGAATGACAAGTAACTCACTGACTCCAGCTTGTAATCAAACGGCATAAATTTAACATTGAGATTTTCAGGATTCCTCCCATCACAGAGGGACAAGGGGCGAGTCTATCTACACTTTCCACACTTTTAACCACCATCCCAGGAAGGGAAAAATGACATAGCAAACTGTCAGCAGGGGAGAGGCATGCAGTTACTGGATGCAGATCTCCTGGAAGTCATATTTTGCTACAGGATTTCTCCATGGAAACCCAGCCTCACCAATCTTGTGCAGTCCCAAACTCAGAAGGCTATGATAATTTCTCTGCTCAATAAACCAATTTTATCTTCTTTTCTCATTTTTAAATATGTTTTTGGCTTTATAAAGTAGTATGAGAAAGGTAGACAGGGGCCTTAATTTCCTCTTTAGTTTTCAAATTTTTATTTTCACCAAGAGAACATGAAAAAACATTATTTCAAACAAGCATCAAAATCCTATAACTGAGCTCATAGTAGATTCATAGAGATAGAAGTCAGTAAAAATCAAGCAAATGAACTTCTCCCAGCAAAGCCAACTGGACTTTTCCCATATGTTGAGTAGGAGAAGGATCCACACCTCATTGTCGTAAAGAAAGTAGTGACAGAATTTTCAAATTAAATATGTGAACAACTCATCCAAAATACACAAAATATGTCTAAGCAAAAACTAACTTAAAATGAGGCATTTCACATTTGTACGTTTTTTCCCCCCAGTATGATTCATTCAAGCACAGCTGACTGAACAATTCTGTTAATGTGTGAGCTGAATAACCAGTTTGATTGTCCTGACACTTTTGAATGAGACATGTAATTTTTTCACATCATTCACCCAGCTGTTCTGTTGAACACCATGTAGCTATTTGTATATTCCAGGATGAATAAAACCACTCCGGGTTTTAAAGCTTATTAATAAACATGCACTGAAGGTGACAGGAACTTTGAATCTATATAAAAAACCACCATTTTAAAAGCTAAATTATTCTATGCAAACCTTCAGTTCTTCCTGAATTTTTTCCTCTTCCAATTTGGCAGCTTTCCGATCTTCAATTTCTATTTTCCATTTTTCTGCCACTATTCTGGCTTTTTCTTGAGCCATAGCATCCCGGAATTTCTTTGTAATTTCAGCCTCCTTTTGTTTCCTTCAGAAAAGAAATTGGAAATAAAAATAATTTAAGACATTACTTTGTTTGGTTTTTTAATTGATGATCAATACTTACGCACTGGTCGCAACAAACAATTAGCATAAGATTTCATGGAAACATAGAAGGAAAGAATTCAAATGTATTTAACAAGAGACCTACCACAAATCAGATTTGAGGAAACTACCCAGAAAGCAGACATTTTCAATTTTTGATAAATGTCTAATCAAAATAGCACCTTCTAAATTAGAGAAGTACTTCTTGGATGTCTTTGAGTCATACCCTATATTTTTCTTTCCCTGCCTGAAAAAAATAGATTTTTCTGTCAGTCTAGAAAATCATGATTGGGAATTTTATTGTCTTCCAAATATCGATGCAAATGTCTTCCAAGTTCTCACACTAGATTGTTTATCAATACCAACAATGTAAAAGGAATGCAGAGCACAAGTTGGAGCCTTTATTCTCTGCTTAAATATGCGATCACCATAAGCAAGAAGAATCTTATATGAAAAGGAATAACATTGAATAACCTGATATTTAAGCTGTCACTTTTCAGTGCTGCACTACAAAAGAGAGTGTGGGGGGCAGGTGGCCTACTTCCTCAACAATATCAAGCATCAAAACACTTTTGAATCTCTCCCAAAGCTGGAAGAGGCTCTGCTGGAAACACCAGCATGGCATTTGTATAATCAGTTTCTGAACTGCTGGGATAAGAATTAATATGAGCAATATGCAAAGAAAACCAAGTTCAAAAAGGATTTTATGCACCAAATCTCCTTTGCAGGCATTGTGATGCACAATCATCTCAAAAACAGGTTATTCCATTTTTATTTATTTACAAACTGGCCAATGGTTTAGAAAAATTCCAAAAAGAAAAACGTTTGCTTCACTTTTTGTGTTGTTTTTTTTTTTTTTTAAATAGAGCTTTTGTTTTTCAGTATTCAATAAAAATAAAATTACATTTTTCAGGTGCTGAAAAATTGCTTAACAAGTGAAAGCAAATGTTCACAAAACGTACTTACCAATTTTACCCAACATTACCTGACACCTTTCTACAAGGCCACGTGTCCCATTATGTCAAGTGGACCCTGAATTCAGATTCTTAAATCCTCACCATAGTTCTTCTGCCTCCTTCTGTGCTTGTTGTCTGGCTCGCTCTGCTATTAGCTCCTCTGATATCTGCTCATACGGCTTGTCACCTGGGGCTTCTCCCATAACCCAGACCCAGACCTCACCATCCTTCCCACGTAGCCACTGCACATGTTTGCCATTACCTGCAACAGCCACCAAGAAGAAACAAAAGTTGTAAATACTGGGTCAAATTCTTAGATAAATATAGAGGAAAAGATGAGAAATCTGAAACTTAGAAACATTGTTTACAATTCACAATTCAGAACAAAACTTCACTAAGAAGTTGAATGATTTTATTCATCTGCCATGCTGGGGGGAAAAGGGTTTGTATACTCCAGATCACACAACCTTTGAAGACTCATTGTCCCACAAAAATAAGGAATTATTAATTCTGACATGCATTTCCCAGAATTTAGGTATTATGATCCCTTTCCAATGTTTATAGGTGTATTTTCTTGCTTTACTCAGCAAAGGATGAATGACGAGAAGGGAAAAAGAGATGGAATGACAACAACTACCAAAGACATTATGTGACTAGCAATGCTTCATTTGATGGGAGCCTACAGATGCTTCATCAGAACCCTGCCAAAAAAGCAGGAATTTCCTTCTCCCACTGCATGAAGGAGGAGTTTCAGGAAGCCTGAGAACTCAGAGCACACCACTCAACACTGCAGAAGCTTTTCTGCTCAGGCAGGCAGTTGAAAGGGATTAAGTTTCTGTTTCAGTTTTCATGAAAGACACCATGCAAAAATCTATAGTTACTGTGTTGACAAAGTGTTTTTAAAAACATGAAATAAGGCTGTGTGCTTTTGTCATCTTACAAAATAGACTACTTTTGGTGAACCTTCACATTCAAGAATCATCTATAGCATTCCTGCTGGTTGCAAAGGGCACTGGCTTAGATCCTGAGTACTTTTCACAGTCACATACAATACCTGACAGCACAGTTCAGTCTTTTCCTTCTGCTTTTATACACATAATTCACAGATACTTTATATATTTTAGAGGTTCAATTTAAGGAATTAGTAGAAACATCTCTAATGCATCTATTTTATGCTTTATTTCTTGTAAATTTATTGAAACTGTTCTTCACAAAAGGAGATTCTACCACAAAGACCATTGCCAAGACAGACAAGGGATTTATTTTGAAGAACACAGACTAAAAGGCCACAAAATCAGTTCATCTGTTCATCTTCTTTCCTGTATATTACAGTCCAGTAGATTTCACCTTCTTGCCCAAATATTGAGGTTAGTAAATTTTGTGTGGCCATATAGTTTCTATATAGTATCCTGTCTCATTCTATCCTGTGAAGAAGTGGGCAGTTTGCCATTCTCCTAGGTAGTTTTTTTCTCATGCTCTCGTAAGAGTTAAAAGAAACCTGGTCCTATTTGAAGGGCCAGTCTTTGCTTCCAGTCTTTCTACGTCTTTCTCTCCTAGCATCTGCTTAGCTACTCTTACCTTCAACTACCTGTTGTTCTGCAGTAGAACAGTATCCATTTTACCAGATTAAGTTTCCCTATGCACAATCAATAGTGTTTTTGACATCCCAGACTGAAGAGAGAAAACTGCAGGAGGGAACGAAGAGGGGCTGTTGACAGGAGGCAGTGCCAGTGTCAAGCCACACTCCCGAGTGTTGACAATCTGAACTAAAGGCAACTAACATCAGATCTCTCAATGAAAGCTAATATTCTATATCAAATTTGAAAACGTGATTTATATTAATACCCAGTGTTGGCCTAATGGTACTGACTTAAAGTGGTGGTGGAAATTTAAGCTAATAATGTTTTCCTTCAATAAGTCTCAAAAGCACTTACTCTTCACAGTTTATCAAATTATGTCTCAGGTTATAAATATGAACGTATTTTATTGTCGTTCCTATTCTGGGCTATTCTGTTTTCCTGTCACCACAACATTTGTTTTATTTTTTGAACATTTGAACGCTGTCTGCTGAGAACTGGCTGACCATATCAGTATTTGTCCACAAGGTTTTCACCTACTGCATTTCATGGTGAAGTATCTTGAGGTGTATGGAATGAGTTCCCAGAAGTACTGATCCCATATCACCAATGCAGATATTGTTTTAAAAGTGACCAAAGTCCTCTTTCCTGTGAGAAATCTGGATATACTAATTGTTCCCTTTTATTTAGTACTTTAAATAAAACATTGCAAACAACATGCCTCATGTTAATTTATTTGTATTATAACTGGTAGATGCCAAGTACTTCTACTGTTCTGAGACAACTTCACTACTTCTGCTCATTTATGGACTTACGAGATGGAAAGAGAATTTAAAAAAAACATTTTCAGGTAAGAAGAAAAATTTTATATTTGCTTCTTTCCAGGTTTTTTTGCGCCAAAGAGTTATTAATATGTTGCTCAGAGGCACAACTTATCCATCACTACCCAGCCAGCCCCATAAAACAAATGGTTGATTTGTAGATATGTCTTAAGAAATTGTTTTCTTCTATACAACAGATGTCTCTGCTAAAGCTTAGACAGTAGATGGATAAACTCTTTTGAAAACATCAGTATAACATATTTTTGGTTCAGCACTACCTATTGTATACTTCAGTACAATATACTGCTGTATAAACATCTATAGTTCAAGTTGAAAGACAATAACAGTATCAAACAACCTGGCAATTTTAAGCTTCAGCGTTAAACAGACACACCTCCACTTTTGTAATTTTTAAAACAATTCCACTTGAGCACACATGCCTTAATTCAGGAATTCAGGTTTTTTCTTTAGAACAAGAGAACATTGTTTTCACATCCAACCACCCTTTCTATTTTACTTCAATTACTCCCGTGCAAATCTTCCCTTAAACCTACACTCCCATAAAGTTGGAGATGGGTTTTACCATACAATCTGATCATAAAACACAGTAGTTTCTTAACACAGAATAACATTTAAAAATGAGTGCACAGAAAAAGAAATAAGCAGCTGAGGGAGAAAACCTGCCACTGTGAAAATGGGTTTTCTGCCATATAAAAAGCCTTCACAGCTGCAGAATCAAGTTCAGAGTGGTCAGTGTCAGCTCTTCTAGGCTAATGATACTTGACCACCCTAGAACCATCTGCAATATCTGAGCTAAAACTACAGGAAATTATTTTCCTTAATATTTTTAGGAAACTAGTGTTTGTATGCTTAGCAAGCAGAGAATTACCTGATTATAATAAAATAATTTGTGCTTTAAGATAAAGGTATTTTAAGATAAGTATTACATTTTTTTCTGAAAAAATATTGTTAACAGACCTCACTTCCAAATGAAACAGGGAAAAAAAAAAAAACACAACAGAAAATTTCAGTAAATCTAAAAGGAAGAGACAGCTCCTAACTAAACAAACTTGAAATCCAAGTGAGAAAGAGAGAGGAGAACCTAATGTTTGCTGTTCAGAAGCAAGCTTCTCAGCCCAGTCACAAAGCCCAATGCAGAGTCAGGAAATAAAAATTAAATCATGTCCCTTGACCACAAAAGTACTTTTCTTTTCCTGGAGAGTCTGTGGCAGGCTGCAAATAATTACCATTAGGAAGTAGTCAACATCAAAATTAGTCTGGATTGGACACTAGAAATGAAAGTGTTTAGAAATAAACACTGCTTTATCAGGAAAATGTACTGAATAATTTACCAAGTGTTTTCTATCTCAACTCTTCAGATCAATGATTTATGGGCTGTAGCATTCCACCATATTTTTTTTTGTCTAAAACAACTCTGTAGCAGCACAAGAAGGCAACACTAATTCTAACAGTTCTTGTCACCTGTAGCTCCTCCATGAATCAGTATCTCCCATGGAGTAGCCCTAAACCTATAATCTATACTGTTTTGAGACCAGTAATTTGGATATTGCTGCTTACTCCAGACAAATGCGAAATCAGGTATCCCAAATTTGCAGCGCAAAGGGATCACAATGTAAACTTTCTTGGAAACAGCAACACAAATTTGCATCTATAAGCACACACAATCAAAAATAATACCAAATCATGTTTTCTCTTTGTAAGTATTTATGCAGTAAATTCTATAACAGCAATGAAAAAAAAGCCCTTAAAACAAAGCCCTAGAGATGAATAGGGCCTAAATCTCATCTCTAAGAATTATTAGTCTTTACCAGCAGGGCTGTTAATCTCATAGACACACACAGAGTGCTGGAGCGCAACCATGAGCTGAGTGCATTGGCACCACAGGCTGCTCTTGGCCTTTGTGCTACCCCTACCCTGGGGTGGGCAGGGTGTCACTGCTGCCAGAAAATACAGACCTTGGGAGGGAGAGAAAGCAGCACCTTAAGGTGCATGGGAGGGGGAATCCTGGCTGCAAGCAATGCTTAAGCTAAATCAGGCTACAATTCCAATCAGCTCAAGCTTCTGCATTGTGACTAAGACTTAAAACAAATGGAGTTACCCAAAGGAGAACTGGGCCTTTCATTGCCTCTGCTAATCAGGACAGAGCAGCAGAACCACAGATCGGGTTTGGGGTGGTTTGGTGGCTATTATTTAGTTTTGGGAGGCAGGGTTTGGTGCTTGGTCTGGTTGGGGGGGAGGGGGGTTGTCGGTTGTTTGTGGGTTTGGTTTTTTTTGGTTTGGTTTTGTTTTGTATTTTTATTACAGTTTTGGGTTATATCTAACTTCATTTTCACACGTTTCTACTTAAAAGTGCTTTAAAAATAACAGCAATCAGAGCAAATGGAATAGTGCTGGAGTCAGCTTCCTTCCTCCAAGTGTGTTCATTGTTGCTTTAACAGTTAGAGCATCCCTGACAATTCCCATTTGTGATCCATCTCCAGTGCTTACAAGGGAACTACTCCAAGGACCATTAAAAGCCTGATTTGGTATGAAGTCTTCCAGCTGTGCTGCCACTTAGCCACAGTTTGCCTGCTTAGTCCAGCAAAATGAGAGAACACCAAGTAACCCCAACTGCCTTTCTATCCCAGGGAATATTACAGGCTGCATCAAGTGTAAATTCAGGAAACCAGAAAATCACCGATTTATAATCAGAAGATGAAATGGCAAAGTCAGCTTAAACGTTCTCAAAAGAGTCTGCTATTTCCATGAACAGTCTAGTTTCCCCGAAGTTCGGCTTCCCACCATAGTTCTCCTGCTTGGAAGCTCCAGATCTCTGCTACAGTAATTGACTCTCCATCCTCACTGGTTGGAAGGCTTTGTAGTCATACAAATATTCTTTAAGTCTCTCTTTAGAAAACATTCCTTTTCTTTTCTCTCCCAGCATTAGAAAAAGCCTCCTGAAACTTATTCCACATTTGAATTAGGCTGCATGAGCATTCACTCCTGACATCAAGCTGATCAGCCTGATCTACTTTTGTCATTCAGGGATAAAGTATAACTTCTGGATTTGGTGTGGGTTTTTGTTTGGTTGGGGTTTTTTTGTTCCTTTGGAGTTTAGGTACTGCTACTTTGGTCTAAGCACAATGCATTTCACATGAGATTTTACACTTGGCTTTCTGAGCAAACAATTTTTATGGCTTCTTTAAAGTAGAAGCTTGAAGATTGATACTCTGCAGCATAAATGAGGTTCCATCCAGAGTTTCATTAATTGCAAGATGTGTGTTAGAAGCACACTGATCAGGATGAAAATGAGAAGGTGAACTTTAGGCTGTTCTCAGTTCCTTGAGTTTACCCAATACAATTTTTTTTGGTGGTGGTGGTGGCTTGGTTTATTTTCTTTTGTTTTTAATACAAACACACACAACCACACACACATGACATCACTTCTTTCTAAGGAGAAAACCTAGGAAATTACTGTGAATCTTTCTGAGAGACAGATGCACTTTTCCAAACATTAACTGCCAGAAATCCATTAACATATATCTAGAATAATTAGGTGGTAATAAGGAAAGAAATAAAATAACAATCCCACAATAAACTGAAGGTTTTCTATAATTAATTCTGTGGTCTGTCCCTGCTAATAGTCATAGGACCATCAACTACTCTCTTTTGAGAATACATTCAATAAACCCAGTCACTTCAATTCTTAAAACAAAAAGAAAATGGAGAAAAATTCTGAACTTCTACAAGAACCCCCACAAACAATTGCAGGGTTTACACACCCTCCAATTTCAATGCTGTGTTGTGTGCCTTTCTATTTAAAAGAGGGAGAAAAAAAATCAGCTGATTCACATTTATAAGGGTTGTGGGATCTCAGCATTGCTGAAAAATCAGCCCTCGTAGATGTCCAGCTGCCTCCTGATCATATAACAAACTCAATCTTCTGTTTACGGAATTACAGCCTGTTACCTGGGAAATAGTTATGCTGTGATATACCCCTACAGGATCAAATAAAGGAAGAATGACTGCAAGAGAGCAAACATTAAGGGAGGGAACAGTTCAAAACCTGCTGCCTCTGTCCTTGAATGTTTTAGTCATTTATGCTAAAAACTGACAAAATCAACAAGGAAATAGTGAATTTGCTTAGGCAAATTCCATTCTCCCCTTGGCTGCAATACTGCTCTCTTTCCATATCAAGTATTCATGAACTTGCAGACAGTCACAACCTCCTATCATTACCAGAGCACTAGTATGTCCAAGAAAGCCCATCTAACACCACTGCGTCCAGACAGGCTGAGGAACACAATGCCGCAGAGAAACACAGGAGTGCTCTCCATGCCAGTGGCTCATTTAACCCAGTAGCCTCTCTTAGAAAGCAGCTGATGCTGCTCAGAAATGCTGAGGATCACACGAGTGCAAGAGAAACCTCCAGTGTAATACGGCCTAGGTAGCCAGCAATATCCTGCTCTTACTTTTCTGCAAAAGCAGAGAATCAGCTGCAGGGCAGGATATGAGACTAAAAAGCACAGATTTATGGCTAATGCTAGGAGGGCAGAGAAGTCCCTCTAGATTTGTTCCATCTGGTAGATATTTAGGTCATATGAAGGTTGGGGGTATCTTTCTAGCCCCAGGTTTGGAGAAGCAAACAGTTTAGATGCTGCTGCTTAACCGTACTTCAGTACACAGCCACACTGAGCATGAGCTCTGAGCAGATGAATTCTGGTCCCAAGGTATACAGTACTAACAAAGCTGCATCATATCACAAGCTGCTATACATGTGGTGTATGTTACATTAAAACTTTTCCTGTGACTTCAAATTAGTTGGCTCAGTCCCCTAATAAAAACTATTCTCACATTTTTGTTAATGTTCTCCCGTTGCTTTTTCAGTTGTGTCTGATTTGGATACAAAAAAGAGCTCTAGAGAATTCAAGACCACACACACAGCAAGCAAAAAAAAAAAAGACAATGAACACTGCCAGGAGCACGTCTCTGTAGGAGACAAAATCTTAGCTAAGCATTACCAGGGTGTGCAGAGGCCTCAGTGTAAATGAGGAATATAGAAGAAAATGTCAATGCATTTACACCCACTCACCCTTCACACACGCACTTGAACACACACCCACTCACTGGCCTTCATGTGTGACACTGATGTATCCTTCAACCATCCACTTGTGATATTTTAACTACCTGCTTCCAAATAGCTTCATCTATTCTCTAATGACTTTCTAACACAAATGCCATTTAGGTAAAGAAATTATTTTCTAGCCATGCTGTGATAAGCCTACCTAATATTCTCCCAGCTACTTTTGTTAAGAACAGGTAAATAGGAGTGTTTACAAATAGCTCCTGTCTGAACACCATGAGCTGCAATTCACAACAAATAAATGTCAGAATAAGCAGCCACAGACCAGCTTTGATTTCCCTCCAACATGTCTGTCCTTCAGCTACCTAATGGTCAATAGTTTTTGAGATCTCATTTTGGTTATGCTGACAGCTCTGTATACTGCATCGGAGTCAAAATCTAAATTGGCAGTGTACTTTTCTTACTTCCAACTCAGCTATATTGGTTAAAGGGCTCCTGCCTAATCAAATAAATACGTTTCTTTGCAAATACCAAAGCTACCTGTCAGTCAACTCTCAGCAAATCCCAAAGGGATCCTGAAATTTTGATGACACTTCCCTTACTGATATTAGCACAATGACAGAAGGCAACCTGTTTTATTACAATAAAAATATGTTCCTGAAAGATCTGCCCAGAAGTAATTTGCAAATGAACTGGAGATGGACCTCCAAGAATTCAACTCACTTGTGAAGCTATTTCAGTACAAGCCAGAAATCATGACTTAATTAAAGCTACAGAATACTTTTTTTACTTGAATAAGTTTCCTAAGTGCTGCAGTTTTAGAAGGACCCAAATGATGCTCAAATTCTACTAATATTTTTAGGCAATGTACAGAAGTTGGCTAGGTGTAAACATCAAAAACATGGGAATAGTTTATTCAATATCTTCTAAAGGATTTGATCATGAAGTGATATTTATGTATTGCTCCCTTTTATACATTAATTTGTATTTTTAAAAAGGGAAGAAAATTAAAACTGTTGAATAATCTGAAAACATTTCATTCACCCCCAAAGTGAAGTAATTTCTTTAACATTGACTCATTCTGATATAAATATCAATCTTAACCTTTCCTCGAGACACATGAAACCAAACAATCCCAGTGGAAAAGCAGGCATAATTTAGCATTTACTGAAAGTGACTAATATTATTTTCTTTAGAAATGAAGAGTAAGACTAATCACACATAGACTGTTACAGTATGTGGCTTGCTAAACACCCTCAACAATTTACATCTTATTTCACGGTTTGGACTTGGTTTTGTTTTCTAGGAAGCAAATTTCAAAGTACAGAATAGGACATTGATGGACAATCTGTATTCAGTGGTGCTTCTATAAAAATCACTTAGAGTTTGGGCCTCACTAGTTAGTGAATTAAAAGTGATCACACTGATGAGCATCTTCTAAACCTGCAGTTGATTTTAACTCTAGCACAAGGCTAATCTAACCTGCATATGCCACGTTTTTCCTCTACAATTCTGCACTTGTGGTTTCTGTAAAGCAACACGTCTAAACCTTGCACAAGAACTCTTCATCCTCAAGTCTGTAGAAAACCAAAATTGGATACACAAACACTGTTCTGTTTCAAAAAATCCACCCCTTTTGCTATGTTGCTGGGCTCACATGTACCATTGCAGGTAGGCTCTTGAATTGATGGAGAATTATACCAACTGGGGTACATGACTCCAGATCAAGCCCAAGCACTTTTCAGAGCATTTTTAATTACAGAAGTGCCCACTGTCATTAATTCCTTTTGTTCTATCTCACCCTATCCCATCCCAAAGAGATGCAGCAAAGTTTTCATGTGTAGTTGTTCAAACTATGAGGAAACCAAAAGGATTTGAAAGGCAGGCCTATAAAGATAATTCTGATTAAAATAGTAAAAAATTTTAAGCAAATATTATGTTGTATTCACAAACAACATACACGTCTTGCAGTCAATTAGAAAATTTCAGAAACCCAGCACACATTGGAGATATTAAAATCTCACCTCTCTTTTCTACTATGTGTCAGGCTCCAAAGATCTCTTTAAAGCCAGAGTAACTCTTGGCTTCAACAAAATAACATGAACATAAAACCTGTGTCATGCATTAAAGAGTCAAAAAACAAACCCTGCTGATGAAACTGCTCAAATTCCTCAGTTTCAAAGGAATAAAGAACATGCAGTTGGAGTAGCTCTATATATCCTAGTAGCCAGTAATTTTAAACAGGAATAAAAATACCCCCTATTCTCCACTGTGTAGCAGAGGAAAAATGTTTGGAAATTCATTTATACATCAATGGAAACTGAAAACTAAGCAACTTTAAGGTCCAAAAAAAATGTTGATGCCAAACACCTTTTTAAGATAAGAAATTATTATTACAGTCATCTACTCTGCCCCTTTTCTGTCATATAGGCAAAAATACTGCTCAGCAATTCCTATCTTACACTCATAATTACTGATTGACTTCTTCACTTTTTTTTTTTAAGGAAGAAACGAGATCCAGTATGAGAACATTTACCACCATATTATAGAGCTGTATAGTAGAAATAAGTTACAAGTATTTGTATAGTTAACCTGAAAGATGGAAGTTATTCTTTGGAACTCTGGTGCACATGAGTTGATGGAAGTCAAAAATATATTTTCAGCAGAACCAAATATATTTTCAGCAAATCTAATTCCAAAGGTTCTCCCTACAAAAAAAATAAATCAGTAAGAACAGTTCTTTACTACACTTCTGAAGGAAGTAGAAAGTTTCTAACAGCGGGCAAAAATCAAATCTAAGCAATACCTTAAACTGGCAATTTAAAAAGGTAAAATGGAAATGGGTTATAGTGAAATTTAACTCAATGCGTATTTGTGAATACATTTGTCAGAGCAAATATAATCTATAGGTTACTCCACTGCTCCCCTTTCTCTTATTCTTTATAAATCAGAAAATTAATTACCCAGAAAATAGTAGGAAGCTGAACAGGTTTAATGTATAATTTATATATGGAAATTTAAGTGTCAAGACTGTGAAAAATCATCACAAATATTTTTGTAGTTAGATTTTTCTGCATCTGTCTTCCTCAAGGAATGAGCATAATATAGATTATCTCAACGATACAATGTTATTTTCGTTTGTGGAGCTGAATTGCATTTTTAATTTTTTTCTCAGCTACAAATCAATCAAAATGAACAAGGTTTTTCTGCTGTATGAGAGAAGCTATTTTGCCACCATCCCTCTTAGGAGAGTACTATTCACATTAACACAACATGAAAAAAATAGAAATGAAACAGATTGAGGTTTTCTAACGTCCACCTTGCCATCTGTGAAGGGACATTTATACTCCTATTATGGCTGATTCAGGTGTTCTGAACATTCCCCCTTTACTTTAAGGCTACCATTGTAACTTACTCTAAGTCATTTCATTAAGGCCTTGGCTTCAAGTAAGTCTTGGAAACTAATTTTGCTGTGAAACACATTTCTTTAAGACCAGTCTTTGGATTGTTAACTATCTAACAGGCATTTTCTAGAGTTCAGAGGCTTCAAATGATTTAAGAAGTCTAACAATTGAATCCAATAATCTATCTGTATTGAGGTCTCCAAGCAAAGCTCTCTGCCATGGGAATGTTAACATGAGCACTGTGTTTACACTGGCATAGAACTATTAGAGCACTTTCCTGAGATCCCCAAGCCACCCAAAATTATTAGAAATTTTGAATATTCAAGTGTTAATAGATTTAAAGATAGGATAAGATCTTTGGCATTTCACAGGGGAATGACTGTTTGACATATCTCTGTGACATTTCTTTGTTGAGTGAGGAATCAACGCAACTACATTTCCAAGAGTTGGAAAGAGGTCCAAAGTGTTGGAAACCACTTGTTCAAAGAGAGCAAGGAGATAAGTATTTCTATTTATTCCAGACACTTGGACCCAAGACCAGACGCTTGGAAATGACATTTGGAGAAGTTTTCTTCCATTATTTTGCATATTTGCTTTTTAAGTCAACATACATATTCAGCATTCATAACCACTTGTGGGAGGGGCTGCAGTTTAACTACATATTGCATGAAAACATGCTTCTGGTTTTTTTTTTTCTTTGATTTTGGTTGTGTTTTGTTGAATTTTTTTTACATGCTCACCCCACTATTCCTGTTCCCTAGACAGAATCTTTTGAAGAATGTTTACTAGAATGTTGGAAATTTAGCCTCATATGGTATGACTGTGCTGACATCGCATCTTATTCATACACAGCCTTTTGTAACAAGCTCAAATTAATGAAATTATCCCCTACTCCAACCACTTGGAAACATTTAAAATACCAAGTCAAGAAAGCTGAACAGCACAGACAAGACTCCCTTTTGCCAGACTGAGGGGCAAGGGTGGGGATGGTAGGTGAAGAAAAACGCCTTGGGAGCAGAGGGGAAACTTGGTCATGTTACATCTGTTAACACAGAAAGACTAGGAGTAGTGACTCCTGATTGAAAGAGGCACTTCAAAACAAATTTCTCTTACTCCCGCACCAAAATATTCCCCTGGAGAAAGAACCAGCCTTGAGAGACAAGGAGCAGGAACATGGTGCTTTTGCTGCCCCAGGCTTTTTGCCTATGGGGACAGCTAGCACCCTTCCTTGTAACCTCTTCCAGATGCATGCTGCACCATAACCAGATGCATGCTGCACCATAACCAGTCGCATGCCCACCATCCCCAGCTCTTAAGTGCAGGAGAAGGTCACAAATCTTACTCTGTTTGCGCCTCGCTGTCTTTCTCAGCATGGCCTCTTCCATTCGTGCTTTTTCTTCCCTCTCCTTCCAGCGCCTCAGCTGTTCTTCTCTCATTTTATAGAACAAAATCTGCTTTTGCTCTTCATTCAGCTCTGCCAGGAGCTCAGGGTCAATATACATATCACGCAAAATTTGCTGCAGCATGACAACTCCAAAAAATAAACAATAAAAACCAAAGAGATAGAACTACTTCTTTTTCCAGTTACAGTCTGTACAGTGACAAAACCCCACCGACAGCACTCCAGAAAGCAACCTGCAGCAAAGGAGCTCTCGCACTCTTGCCTGCCCAGGAGAAATTTAATTCTTGCTCTGGTTCTCTTCGTGCAGGCATATTCTGCTCCTGTGTTTCTTACAGGGATGGAGTTCCCTGCTTATCTCATCCTCCAGAGGTAGGGACAGGTGTCAAGTGAAAGGAAAGGGAAGGAACAGACAAGTTAAAAAATGAAAAGGCCAGGAGAAAAAAAAATAGAAAGGTCACTTCAGTGCTCCTGATAACAAGCCAGTAAAAATAAGGGATTCTTGACTAAACCCATCAGCTTTGATCCCTTGAGCAGAAGGAAATTCAATGAGGAGAAAGTCTCAGACTTTCAGCTCAAGTAGTTGCCTTCAGCAGCAATACGCTCCCAAGGATCCAAGTGTTGCCCAGGGGTTTAAAGTGATGTCATGGTTAAAGGTATCACCTACACCAACAATATCTATGTCACTTTGGGAACTGATCTCTTCTGATAAGAGAGGAGAAACGAGTTCACATGTTATTTCCCAGTCTGGCCTTTTAACTAGTCTCAACAGGGTAGGTCATATTATAGGTCCTATTTACCTGGTGTTGACAAATATTGTCATGCAGCAAACTGATTAAAATGCCTTTTAAATTAAAAGGAAATGTAACAAAAGCCTCAAGAATCTTGTTATCACTTTATAAATAGTAAATTAATATTAATTAAACAAGAGTAAGTTCTCAGCAGTTCATGCAGACTATGCAAGTCCTGCTGTTAATTTATTTTCCACCTTGTGAATGGAGAAAGTTACAATGCTGCTCTTCAAGCAAATTGAGGTTTGTCGCTATTTAACAGAGTTTTACCGCATCAGTACAATTCTATTATTTCAGCATCAGGTCCAACCGCAACTTAATTGCGTAAAAGAACCAAAACCAACACAGCAAAACGCCCCACTCCCTGGATTCTCAAGCCCGCTTTCACCAGGCAGGGGCCCAGCTCCTTAGGGGAGTGGTGGCACTTTGTGGGAAGGGGGCCATCTTCAGAGACAGTGGCCTCATCTTGGTTCTCAAGTCATAACAAAAGATAAATAACATCTGCAGGCTGAGAGGCATCCCACTGCATGAATGAAGAGCAAAAAGCACATCTGCATTTCTTCACAAGAAACCTGCTTTATAGATAGGTATTTGTAAAATTTTTATATGACTTCCATGATCCTCATATTCAAAACTTCTACTGTTAATGCATCTATTCATGTAACTTTCTTTTAAGATAAGCAAAATACTATAATCTTAAATTTAGGCAGAAAACACCTCTGATCTAAGCTAAAATTCAGGAGAAGACACTATATCACCTAGAAGCATAAATCCGAAGTTTATACTTGAATGATGTCCTCACCTGAAACAGAATTTCAGAAACCAATATCTTTGGGCTTTACAGAGTTCACTTCACATGCGTGCCATCCTAGAACTCAGGATCTCTCATGTACACATTTTGTCTCCTCAAATAAAATGCTCCTTTTTTAATATTTATCTTTTATTTTTTAATATTTTTATTTTTTAAGATATACAGTTCAGAAAGAAAAAAAAAACTGGGGTAGGAAAGACTTGGTTACTTTTTCTTCTATTTTACTTGCTCAGGTACAGAAAGGGGAGAGCCTAGGGGGGGTTGCTCTTTGTTTCTCTGCTTTTATTCAATTATATTAGGGCTGTGGCTCTATATTCTGGCACTAATTGAAAAAGACTCGCCTTTGCAAAGGCTGTTTTGCTGTTCTACCCATTTGTCATCTTTCTTATTTTATTTTACTTGACTTCACAGAACAGAAATCAAATCCTGATCACAGAAGCTATCACAGTGCAAAGAAACTCTTCATCAAGGATTATGTGCATTTAAGCATGATAAGGAGAAGACATTTCAGAACTGCATTTAGCTGCAGAAGTAGCTCAGGCTAGAGATACACAAGGCAGCATACAAACAAATTTTCAGGCAACTACTGGTAATGTTCAATGAACAATCACACAGCAAAAATAGCAAGAACATGGAGATTAAATGAATATTTCACTAACAACCCATTGCCTGAAAACTATTCACCAAAAATATGTCAGAATGGTAACAAAATGATCAAGTGAAATTAATCTGTAGGATTTTTTAATTTTTATTTTTTTTTTTAAGTCAGGTGTGGAAGTATTATCACAGCAATGAATCTGACAAATTTCCTCTGTTGTAGTTTTTCTTCTTTGAACTACAGCAACCCTAAAATAAAATAAAAAAAAAGGGGGGGGGGGAGGGCGCGGAATGAAAGGGGAATAAGGAAGATAAATAAATTCTCTCACATAAGACAGCAACCAAAGAAGTAGAATGATATGTCATAAAGTCTCTCAGAAGTTTCTTGTCAAGATAAAAATACTCTGCCTCAGAACATTTGGTCTTTGAACTGTCATATGGGTGAAAGTTTTTCATCAACTCTCTCCCTTTGCCTGCACTGGTATCTAAGTTTGGTTTAAGACTTATGTTTCTTTGTAGGGTGCAAAACTCAAGAGGACCAATGGGAATAATCAAGCATTTTCCCCAGTCCCTTCCCTTCCTTTACTAGTTAACATTTAATTCAATAGCAATTTGGGAATGGAGTGAATGGAAGGAGAAAGATGCTTACCTAGCTGCAGATCCCAAATGTATAGAGAACCTCAGTCATACAGACATGCTTGAGAAGCCATGTGATGTTCCACTTACCAGAAAAGACTAATGGTGCATGATGCTCCCAGAAACACAAGCTTTGAATATATCAGGCCAACGAGATATTTGACCCAAACCAGGCCTAGCCTGTCAGGTTCACCAGGAACTAAAGCTCCTTCATCAGCTGGCAACACTCAACCCATCTATGCTGAGCATCTTGCAGGACATGAAAGAATTTGACAGCAGGTCCATCTTCCATATACCATAGTCCATATACTGGACTATGACTGCTAAGAAGCAATGAATAACTCAGACAATGAAGTGTAGTGATTAACCACCATTCCAATACCTCAAATCTCTTCTGCATCTTACACAAATCTTTTCAGAATCACATTTCTCCTCTCTGAATAAATACTCTTGAAGAATTATTAGAAAACAATTAAATGACCTGTTAAATTAGAACGATCCCAAACCTGATTATGCAAAATGTAGTCATCTGCCCTTTTCTATAACTATCATGGGGAAGATGGATAGCAGGAAAATTATCTCCCTCTTTCTTTTTTCCAGCCCAGTTTACTTCCAAGACACTCCACTTGCTTTCCTGACCGCTGTCATGAAGCTTCTTGAGAAGCCAGTTTCCTCGGCTGGCAGTCCAAAATTAAGAGCTTTCCTGACTAGCTGCAACCTGTTACCCACAATAAAAGAATATTTATGTAAAAATATTCTTTTTCTATACTGCTTATCTTACCTGTGGGAGGCATCATATTAGATGTTAATGCCCTCCTCACATCTGGCCATATGAGAAATGTCTAACAATCAAAAATTCAAAGAAAAAAACAGTTAAAGTAAAAAAATGAGAGGCCGCAGATTTCCTTGCATAACTGAGAACATAATTTCCAATTCTAAACTTACCCTGTCAGAGGGAGAGGAAGCATCTGTCTACTACACAACATTTTCTCTTCATTGAAGAGATGGCCCTGTTAAGGAGATAAAGGGGTTGCTTCTGTCTTGGCTACTTCAGTGAACCTGTTGTCTGTATATGAAATGTTCCCAGCAGTATCCTATGCAAATCCAAGACTGGATTGTTAACCTAGTAGACATCGATTCTCATCATAGTTCACCTTTCCATAAATATTCCAGATTAATATTCTGAATTATAATAAAGAAATGATCTCGAACTTTCATGATTCCTTAGAAAATTTAGAAAAAAAAAAATCTATGAAAGTCCAAAACTCATAAGGAAACCTTGAAGGAACACAAAACCTACTTTTAATCTTGCTACTTCTAGGATTATCTCGTATTTTGTAATGGTTGACCTTTACAGTTCCAGCCAAGCCAGATTCAGAAAGCTGAGGAACAGGAGAAAACTCAGACAAAACAGAAAACAAAGCTTTCTGATGATAAAAAAAAAAATAGCTCTTTCTTCCCTTCCTTTCCCAGACTTGATTGAGATATCCATGAATTAATGACTCAGAAGAGCGGGGAGATTCAAAGTAAGGCTGCCCTCTTCCTAATTGCAGCCATTTGACATCTTCCCAGCCTTTCTGGGAAGTATTTTGAACAGGTTAGAAGGACAACAGTCTCCCCATTGCTCTTCCATCTTGGTTATCCCTAGTTCAACAGTCCAAACTACAGAAATCCCTACAGAAATCCCTACAGAAAGACATTACACCTCAACAGCCTAAGCACAAACGATTACTATTAATGCAGTTCTTTGTTGACAGTCATTACCTCACAATAAGTGTCACATACCTTGATGCTCTAATTAGTAGCAGTCTCTGCAAGGAGTTCATAGCGGTTTAAAATTTAAGTTGGAGTTTCCTCTAATCTTTAAGCAGTCCTCAATCTGCTACTAGAATTCATCTGCTGGGCAAAGGGGAAGGAGGGAGAGGAAAAGGCACAGAAAAACATTTTCATTTAATTTTTAAGAAGAGGGGAAGTTCTTAATCAGCCAAGGCTTGCAAATGTCCTCATCCATTTTCTTCCTAGCATGTGCATCCTCCCTTCCCTGAACCAAATAACTCACTGGCAACGCTTATGAATGCTGAGCCAGCAGAAAAGCATTCTCATTTGAATTTTCCTACACAGCCTGATAAGCTACTTTAGCCATGTCATTTACATAAAAATATTCTTCTATAACCTACTTATTACAGGCAAAGCAAGGGGTGGTATAAGTCATCTGTCTCCTAAAATAAAGGGATACGATTAAGAAGGAAAAATAATAGTGCTGTGTCAGCGTCAAAAGGAGAATAGTGGAATCTGGAATTGAATGGTGTGGGAGGGAGCTGAAAACATGAAAGGTAAAATTCACATTTGGTTGAAACCTTCTAAACCCTACAAATCTATCACTAGAAAAGCAAATACATTAGGGCACTCACCACAACAAACCAGTCTTGTGTCTGATTTCCACATTGCTGTCAATTAAAAACTAGAAAAAACTCAATTGAGAATCATCTCCTCCCCACCTCCTCTATTCCAGACAGATGTAAACCTGCCTGTTTTTCCTCCATTTCCATAGTCAAGTCTGTGGCTCCCTCTAAGGGCTAAAACAAGCTCCTTAACATCACAATCTGCAGCTGGCTCAGAATATTTCCCTGGAGCTGCTACTCCCTTACAAGTATCACACAGAGCAAGAATGAGCGGTATATTTCTCCAGACCTCCTCTTTCCATACAGCACTAGTATCGTAAATCGGACAACGAAGTGGTTTGGAGCATGGACTGACTTTGCATCTTTGTCATCTTCTCTGTACTGGTTCATAACTAATACTTCTGCAAGGCATTGCCATAATAATGATAGCAAAAATTAAATTAAAAAAAGCTAAGAAAGAGCAAAATAGAAATGAAATAGATTAAAACCTCATCTTACAAGAAATTAAATGCAGCAGAAGAGCTACAAAGCAATTAATGAGAAAAGATGTCTTATACTGTCAGTCACATAGCTGTAAGTGAAGTGATGCTAACTTGAGATTTTAATGGTGCAATGATGATTTACAGTGGCAGAAGTCTCACCAGATAGCTGTTTGTTTTCAAAGTTCAAATCTGTTGCTCCTCAGCCCCCTGTGGAAATCAGACAATCCCAAATATAGATAGTACCAACAACAGGGTAAGAAAAGGAACAGGAACTAACCCAAAGAAAGCAGTATTTGAAGTTTCAGGGCTGCAGACGATAGAGCAATCTGTTATTACTCCACTCTCCCAAGGTTAAATTCCGTTCTCAGCAACATTACTTGCCCTTCAGAAGAAGTCACATCAGTGATTATTTTTGCCTGGCGGCATGGCAAAAATACCCAGCAAGATTACTTTAGGTCTATCCTTCTGTGTTCTGTGCTACAGCTGTTGTACACATGATTACACTGGAGCCTGTAATCCCTTCATGGTTCAGCACAATTTATCAGAGATTTGGGAAGCTGGATAGAAAGGGAAGCACTCCATTTTTTCTTCAAGTTGATAGTAAATATTTGAAATTCTGACCTACATTACAAAGGTTTAAGGTTAATAAATATTTGTCAAGTTTTAATTTAATACCTCTACAGTAATAGACATGGATGCAACCCAAACTAGAGCATTACATACTTAATGTTCATTGCTATTAATACACTCATTAAAGCAAGATACATCAAAGAGCTGTCAAGTCTCATCATAATTTTTCAAATGGAGAATGAAATATACACCATTAAAATAATTCAGAGTGAAAACTAGTAAAGTAAACCAAAATAAAATAATCAAACTTCCTTGAGAGAGTTCATCTGAGAAAACATGGTTCACAGGCTTGCAAGCAACAACTAGTATCCTGTGAGCCAAGCACTGTAGAGAGATACTTTGCAGGGTAAGGGCAGAAAAAGAAGGCAAAACACTCACACACACACTCCAGTTAACAAAACCAGCTCTTAGTACTCCACCATCATCTCACTCAGACTGTGCTGTCTACTTCAATTGGTATACATCTTATTTACCAAATAGTAATCAAGCTCTTCGGGTCAGACCCTTGGCTACAAATGGGGCATACTTGGTTGGCAGGCAGCAGGCTCTACTTAGGAAATAAATACAGCTCACTAAGTGTCTGTAGAGACATAGATTAAAAGGCCCACTGGCAACAGCCTCCAAGGAATTTCTTGCTTAAGAAAGATATGCAGAATGCACTGCCCCATGCTCTCCTATTTACACTTCCTCACTCATGTCAGATCCTGATACCTCATTGTATTAAACTGCAGGCTGCAGTTCAGCTTTGTGCTCCTTAGGTACACAGTACTGGACATCAGTCCATCTGTTTCTCAGCAGAAGTCTCCATAGCTGAGGAAGGCCATCCAGGACTCTTCAAGGCAGAACTGGTTGCCTTTCAGCTCCTGAGTGACAGCCTCTTTATAATGAACTGTCAATGGAGGACAAAACTCCAAGTAGACAGCAACCTTAAGAATACTGGTATAGTCTGCTCCTCTTCCCCTCAGCACCCACCTTTCCAAGACTCAGTGGTCTGCATAATGACAGGAAGGATACATATCTTCAAGCAGGAATTCAATATTCTCCTTTACATAAATTATTTGCTTTCTGTATCTGCAAAGCCCAAGAGAACTTTGGTTTCCATGACCTAATTACTACATGAAATTATTTCAGCATTTGGTAAATTTTCAATTAAATTCATTACAATAAACTACCAAGGAGATATCACACTCTAAATTATGTGAGTTTCTTCTTTCAGATACTGAGCATATTCATAAATTGATATATAAGTTCACCTTTTTCCATCTAACTTTAAGTGCATTAAAATGTATCATGTGAGAGCTAATTTTCTTTAATATATTCCCTGGTACAATTTAGCTATAATATGTATAATGCAACAGTCATATCCTATCAACTTCACAACATATTAGACACTGCATTATGGCAACTAAATTGATTACTTGTGTAACTGAAGGCCACCAATAGGAAAATTTTTAATCATTTAAATGACTCATCAGCTTTATATACAAAACATCTTGCTTTCGTGGCATCATGCAAGTGATTTTCTTTTGGGGGATAGCATTTTGGCCATTTAAGTCACTTCTTATTCTTGTCACCTTGCATATTCTGCATGCAAACTATATAGGATTTCTTTTGACTATCAGACTCTCATTTGCAAGACCTGATCCAACAAGACAAAGCCAGTTGCCTTTCTGAATTGCATCAACAAACTTTTGATGATTTCTGTTTTGGTTTTTATTTTTGGTGGGGATTTTTGTGGGTGTGTTTTTACTATTTCACTCACCATAAGAAGCCAGACTTCTTTTGTTTTCAAGGGTCAGGTAGAAAAATCCACAAATACTTCTGGCATTGTATTGTCCTTTAAATCTCAGCTTCACCTGCTGTCCAGTTCCTAAGGTGGCAAAACCTCCGGCACAGGAAGATCTGCTGCAGACCATGTTCAGCACTTTGTATGTCTTGACACTGAGGCATGTTCAAAATGTTTAAAAAGTAGTATCTAAAGTATTCTGAAAATTCCCTTTTACTTCATAGCCTTTTTAAGACCTTCTCCACTCCTGTCACATATTGTGGAACAAAGAACAGCCCAGGACATTTTTGAGACTTGATTTTTTTTTTTTTTTTAACTCTAATTGTTTTTACAGTTTCAAGCCACAAAACCTGTATTAAGCCCACTGACTCACTTTCACAATACAAGCCTCAGCAGCTTTAGCATTCACATCCGTGCTCCATTAACCCAACAGAAAATACACTCTTCAAAGATATTTGCAAAATCATGAAAGATACAAGTTTCACAATAGGAATGTGCCCCTATCAATGCCTTATGGCAGACTTGGGAAGTAAGAACAACTGTTTCACATCATTCTTTTTCCTCTTGTAATATGCTCAGTCATGACAGTCACATCCCCATGCTTTTCCAGTGCCACACAATTCAGTTCTTCATGCTTTTATTTCCCCGTGGATTTCTGCGCAGTGGTCAGGATCCTGAAACTGGTTTTATTATATCCAATCCTAGCGCTTTGTTCTTTAAGCACC
>JAOXNG010000002.1:11938982-11955943 GCA_028566535.1 Scolopax minor
TGCCCACTGCAGGGGGTTTGGACTAGATGACCATTAAATGTTACTTCCAACCCAACCTATTCTATAATTCTCCTCTTTTTTTTAAATACACATCAGAAAATTGCGCTGCTTTTCATCTCAAATTTACTGCTTCCATGTAAAAGTGCAATTCAGGCCAAAAATGTTTTGCTAGAGATTTAACACTATAGCACCCTGCAACACAGTCCTTACACTGTTATATAGTACTCCAGAGAAGAGCACGACACCAATGCTACTTTCTGAAAATAAAAACTCGAAGTTGTCTGCCAATTATCTTATGTAAGCATGCTTGATTTAACAGTTTTATACATAACCATTGCTTTGAACAAGTGAGAGTCCAGAAAATACTACTTGCTACTTTGCCTCCGCTACTTCCATTTAAAGCCTGATATACCCTCATTTCTTTTTGCAGATAGCTTCCTTCAGAACTTCACCTATTTCCTTCAACGTATTTTTGATATGCTCTCAAGTAATTTATTTATAGTTTGACTTACAGTACTATCACACTCTCTGGATCATAATAGCCAGCCTTGTCTGTCTATTCAGTATCTTAATAAACATTTCACACCATAAGCCCCTCACTGCTTTTAGGTGGTTCCCCCCCGTGAAGAGATTTTTCTACCACCATTCACATCAGCAGAGGCCTGTGCAAGTTGCTTTTTGCTACTGGAGTATACAGTATTTCAACCATGCACACCATATACCTTGCATCAGTTACAGCCTAGCAGAGCTATTAGAATATAATCATAAAATCATGAAAAATCATGGAGAGCCATTCACCTGAAATTAGGAGAGTATCTTAGCAGGCAAAATGTAACTATCTTTATTAGAATGAAAAGGGGAGGGTTTTTTCCTATAAGCGTAGGGTTGCCCCACACTTAGCTCTCGTTGACTTCACTCCTGCAATATGTACAATAGGATTTAATGATTATAAACAGCAAAGATATCAATTAATCTCATCTGAACAACAGCAGTTCTAGTGCAGTTTCCCTTGACAACAAACAGAGATGATCACGTTCTTCTTAGTCATAACAGAACTCCTTCAGTGAATACCAAGGTCCACTTTTTGCCATGCCAAAACCAGGCGTTCCCTGGGAGTATCTCAACAAAGCAATGAACATGCTAATCTTGCAAAGATTATAGGATCTAATACTCTAGAAAAAATGTGGTTGCAACCTCCAAGTTCACCCTTATATCACTGCCTGCTACACATAGTACACATAGATTTAGATCTTAATGTTCTTTTCAGCTGTACTTTAAAAGGCTCAACTCTGAATTATAAAATATCAATATATCAGTAAAATCTATTTTGGTTATCTGTTCTGGTCTAATACAAACCATTTTAGATCTA
This sequence comes from Scolopax minor, assembly GCA_028566535.1. Taxonomy (NCBI): domain Eukaryota; kingdom Metazoa; phylum Chordata; class Aves; order Charadriiformes; family Scolopacidae; genus Scolopax; species Scolopax minor. The sequence goes on from JAOXNG010000002.1 coordinate 11,940,352, forward strand.
AGTGTGTAGGCCATGCATAGCACTTTAAATGCTATTCCAACACTAGGCTTTTCCTCATCAATTTGTAAAAATATCAGAACATGGAAGCTGTAAGACATTCCCTTACAATAATACATTACTTCCAGAAATACAAACTGTATCACTTTCAACAATATAGTCTAGTACCTTGTAAAAAAAAAAAAAAACACACAACAATGCAAATCCAAATAAATCATAAAATAAAAATTAATTAAATATGGGCCAACACTTGCAAATGGGCACAGGGGAAGTCTTCAAATTAAGTAGTGACCTTAAAAGAGAACAAGTTATAAACAAATTTGAAAAAAGTCATCATGCTTTAGGGAACGGAATTTGTCTATGCCAGCGAAAAACAAAACATTAGGAGCAAGTTACTAAAGCGTCTGCTTCTCTATGCCAAATAGAGGAAGGGACAGAACAGTTTTCACCCTATTTCACTGTCCTGTCATGCCTCAAAAAATAAAAGCATGCAGAAGACAAGAAGAAAATTGCTCTGGAGAAAGCAACTTTTGGTAGCGCGGTCACTCAGCATTAGGACTCTTTCCAGACAAGAGACAATCTTCTGATTATTACCAGGGATTACTGCACTAATGACTGGAGCAAAAGCGAAAGAATTAGGAGTGGAAAGCGTAGAAACAAAGTATGAACAGCAGGGGATCAAGTGAGCTCAAAAAGAAAATTAATTCTCAAAAAAATGCAGCCATGTAAATCACTTTTGCAGCCCAGTTAAGATTAGCAAGCACAGGAAAAGTTTGCTCTTGTGAGTGGGCAAGCGGATGGATAATATATTACAACCAGTAAAAGGAAGAGAAACAACAACATTGTGTTTATCTTTTTTTTTTTTATGTTCTTCATTCCAAGTAATTGAAATCAAGTTACCAAAACACCCTATCAGCAATTCATAGGAAGTTTTTAGCTCAAAAAAGAACTTTAAACACTTGGGTAGTCCTGACTATTTCCGAGTTGACTATTTCTGTGCTCTAACAAGTTGAATATTTTGCCACGAACAACACAAAGAAAATTCAGAAAAACAGTTATGTCATATGTATGTCAGATTTTGTGTATTTACTGAGCTTCACATCAACATCTTATTTTTCCATTTTCTAGTTGTTAACAAGGTTCAAATGCTGGAGAAAGGTGTGGCAGAACGCATTGAGGCACTTCTAAGGTCAGAGATGCCTCCTGTGCAGTTTAAACTTCTTGGAACACTACGGATGCTAACAGATGGTCAAGGTAGGGAATTGCTAATGTTTGCTGATGACAACTATACACCCCCCTCATTCTCTCTTCCCCTTCTCCTGCAAGGAGACTACCAGCTAAGTGTCCTGCTAACCTAAATCCACTCAATCTGGAAAGGTTCCAACAGAGATGATTGCAGGAGTCTGTAAGCCTTCCATACTGACCCAGCCAGCCTCAGAGATAGATGAGAAACAGCCAAACGGAAGAATCTGCAGCAGTCAGTGAGAAATAGCAAAGGCCTAAAAGGAAAATGTTTTCCAGCAGAGATGTACCAACAAGGCATCCTCTCAAGCTTTGAAGCAAGTCATTAAAAGGTCATTTATGTGAAGTTATACCTGAATTGTGACAGGGGAGACCATTTAGCTTTTAAAATTGAGACATAATAATACAGATCTAAATTATCAAACACTAAATTGTCTTTCAACTCAATACTATGTACCTGCCCCTGCATGAAGTCACATTTTCACACAAAATAGTACAACTTCTGACTGCAACAATACAGCTGTGAAAGTGTAGAGTATATCTATCCATTCCTGCCTGTAAGCACACAATTCTTCCACCTTTAATTACTTTCTATCCTGTTTACCCAAGAGCTAACATTGCCCTTAATTAACTAAGCCTGAAACTCCTATGAACACACATCTAGCAAGATGTCCACACTAAATTAGTTAATTGCATTATCTGTATAAAATTATTACTCTGACAATCACCGGGCATGCAGAGGCCTATAGATTCAGAAGAAGTAGGTTTCTTTCTGTCGCTAGAAAACTGCAGTCAGATCTGTCAGCTTCATTACACTCAAGGGATGTTAACATTAACTCCTTTTTTTTCCACTAATTCACTTCAGAGGAGCGGAAGAATCTGTGCACTTCAATAGCCAAAGGACTTTCATCTCAACTGAAAACTCAATCACACACACAATTTATTCAAATTTGGCATTTTGTAAGTTTAAAGGTCCTCCTGTTCCTGTGAAGAATAACTAAATGGTTTTATCTCAAAGAACTCTTGCTGGTAGATACCAGAAAGCTCCTGTCAAACTGGGTCAAGACACTTCCTTTGAACAACACTCTTAAACTGGCTCCATTCACCACCCTCTTACCTCTTTGAGCTTTCAGTACTAAACTGGATTACCATGATCTCCTCAGACTAACACGTAATGTCTGACCTAGAAACAAAAGCCTTTCTGTTACAAGAGGTAATATACAGGCGTTTGTACAATGATAAGTAACTCATCTCAAAATAAACAAGTTCAAATAGGCTAGAAGCTCCCAGATTCCTTTTGGTATTTTGACACACAAATTGTTCCTTTATGTACTGCACAAACAAGAAAAAGGAATTGTCTGTCCTTCATCTCCTTCCACCAAATAGAAAGAGTATAGGTTGACTTACAGTTTCTGCAAAATATCCAGAATAATTATGTGGCTTATGGACACTGACCTGACGCACACTCTATTTGACACCTTCCAGAATACCTCTAACCAAATGCAACAAACAGAAAGGGCACGGTAAAGAAACAGTAGGAAGGTGGTACCCCTAGACAGCCAAACCTATCCCTTCTATTCCAGATGTTCTTCCTCAAGCCTTTGCTTCAGCAAGCCTCCAAGAAACAAGCTTCTCAGTATCTTAAAAACTACACTGACTTTTCCCTACTTTATTCACCTTTCTGAATTTGCTTCCAAAGGAACAGGGACCTCCATGGCCCCTTCCAACCCAAACCATTCTACGATTCTTTCAGACAGAATTATTTTAAAATACTAAGAAAGAAAAAAAAAAAGTTTGGGAAAAGCCCACAGGCCCTTTATAACCCTTCTCAGGCAAAGTATGCTTCTCATGAAGGCCTTTACCACATCTTTCTTTCAGAGCATGCAATACACATTTCATGCTTATCTGCTCTGGTCCTCCAGAATCAAGGTGTAGGGGGGTGGCATGGGATAGGACTCAAGATGACCCAAATGAAGTCAACAAGAAAACTCCTTAATTACAAATAACTACATGAGACTCCCAAATATGAATTAAATCTTATAACCACAGTAAATTTTTGCATAATTTTACACCAAAAGTGAGCATCTATCCTGTGACTACGCTTTCCTCTTATTTGCTACATCTGGTGCTGAGCTGGAAGTGCTGTACATTTACACCTTCAGTTCACAATCAACTGGAATATGTAGAAACAGTGGTGTAGCAGTTAATAAAACAACTCTTCTGTGCTCAAAGCCAAATGGGTGAGCACTCAATTCCTATAAAAAGGCAGCTTGATTTTTGCACATTACTACTTATTTTTCTGCTGGTACCGTTCACTTAAAAGAAAATTTCAGTTAAAGCAAGATGTACAATTTCAAAGTCTTACCTATTTAACAGAAGCAACTGAATCTTCTGAAGCAAATATCCCAGGATGTTCTCCCCTGCTTAACATATTTGGTTAAAATAGCGTATTTCACACTCCTCAGCACCCTTATATCTGCATTTTTCCTTTGCTTAGGAAATCACTTTCCACCAGTTAGCCACTTTTGATCCACGGTACTTTAAAGACATGTTATTAGACTGCAGTAAGACTCATGCAGAATCATATGTTAGACTGATGCAATATTGTGACAGCATGAGTAAAGCTCCTTTTGCTGCTGAACTTCTAAGAGCTTTGGGAGTAGTCTCCCTTAGTGGCAACAAGCCTTAAACCACAGCATATCATTAGAGTTCCACTTCTTAGGAAAAGTTATTTAGTGAGGTTTTTTCCAAATGTCAGACAGAGTGATTAATACTTTTAGCAATTCTTGAGATAGGGTTCCCAAAACACAGGGGAAGGCAAATTAAAAGGCTCCTCCAAAGGCTTCCTCTGGGGGAAGTTTTGATGATACCTAATACACAGTTCAATGCATTTGCTTAAGATGCGCAATTACAGATACGCAGCAATTCTGCACTAAGGCTTGACTTCCCACATGCTACCAACAGTAATTATCACCATTACTGAGAGCACTGAAACAGCAAGAACAGACTCTAAAAAACCCATGATTACATCTGTGCACGTCTCAAAGAGCAAGTGCAAGAAACCAAATGGGAAAGGGATAGTCCTCATGAAGATTTTAGAATAGTAACAGAACATTTGCTTTCAAAGATATGAAACTGCTCATTTTAAGCCCTAACAGCCTCTTAAATAGGCTAGGTCTATGGGAACAGCTTACTTTGTTCTCTACCTCCAAGAGGTGCCCTAACACAACTAACATTCCTCAGGTAAAGATTTCCAAGATCCCTTGGAAGCACTTAAAATGCTTTAAAATGCTCTTGAAGTTTAACACTGAGCTCAGTCCTATAGTCCTGGCTACTTCTACATTCACATTTCTATGACAGAAAGACCAAGAATTCTGATTTTGAATATTTCCTGATGTTTTTCTCTTCAGCTGATGCGGCTGAAATCTTGGGCCAAGACCCCATGCTGCTCAACAGACTGGTGCAGTGGTGCAACACTAACGACCACAGCGGTGTTTGTGGAGAGGCAAATCGGCTGCTGGCATCAATCTTGCGTCACAACAGATCCCAAGTATGAGAGAGACTGGTCTAATGTTTCTACTTCATCTTTCTCCAATATTTTTAAAGCTTGTTGATAAAGTTAGGAGTTAAGGGTTAAAAAGTACATACAGCTTTATAATTACAAAATACAAGTTCACAGTAAAAATCCCCTCAATACCAATAAGAGGAAGGTGAGCAGGAAAGCAGTGCTCTCTATAGCCACAGGTACTGCAGAGAAACAAGCAACATGGTTATTTCCTGTCACTTGTCAACTTCCACCCTCCTCAAGTAAGGTTTGACAAATGGTATGTAGGTAAAGCTTTTTTTTCCCCCATAAATATTAGTTTCAATTTTCAAATTAAAATGGCAAAGATAACCTAGACCTGTCCCAAACATCAGTCCTCAAGGAGGTCCAAAGAGCCCACTTATCTACCTAGTGATGGATGAATCTGGCATGATCTGTATCTCCTGGCCTAGTAGGACAGGCTTCTGTTTTTTGTAAATCATGCTGTTATAATACAGGCATCTCAACTGTTCTTTACTTTCAGGTAGTGACAAAAAAAATTAGATACTATCTGCACATGCTTCAATAAAGTAAAACTAATCTTTGCTAGTTTGAGGGCTTGAAAGGAAAAATTGGAACAAGATCAAAATAAGACTTTCGAGACATATCTATTTTTCTTACAGATATGCACATACATAATTTTAAGTGTTGATATTCCAAGTAAATTAGAACAGTTCTAAGCAGACATGTATTACCAGTACCAAAACAAATGTTATCTCTAGCCTTCAAGTATCATCCGTTGGCATTGCAGCAGACAAATCTTTGCCTCTGAATAGATGGAAATCTCATTTCTCTCTTCATTCTACTTTACGTACAAGTCAGATTTCCATCTGTGATACTTTACCTTTGCTTTAACAGGAAGTGGTCAAAGCAATCCAGGAAGCACAAGGAGTGAAGCATCTGGTTTCCATGACCACAAGCAAACATGCTGCCATGCAGAATGAGGCTCTGAATGCCTTGGCAATAGCATCTGCAATCGATCTAGGTATTTTTCTCCTAAAAGCATTTATTTGTGCAAGATCCTCATTACATTGTCATGATGTTAAGTCTACATAACATGTAAAATTTAGCTCTGCAGCACTAAGTAAATGACATCAGCCATCCAAAAGATTACAACAGCTTCAGGAATTGCCTCAAGATTTTTTGTTTAGGGTAGCCAAGTGATCAGAGGGTATAGACAGGTATAATCTCTGGAAAAACACTGTATGATGCTAGAAACCTACTTGCCAAAAGGCAAGTAAAGATGATGAGAACTAGAGGAAAAAGATGAGAAAGTCTAAATAAACACAAAATTAGGGACAAATTGACTTGAATGTCCAATGAAGTCAAAAAAAGGAGGAAGTAATCTTCAGAAAAGAGACACTTGAATGCAGGAGAGAATAAAGGAGGAGAACCACAGACAAAAGGGCCTTGCAGAAGCTGCATATGAAACAAGCAAGAAAACTGTAAAAGCTCTAATTACTTTTAGTGAGCCAGTTTTCACAGCGATTGTGCATAGTTTTGTTTAGACTTTTCCTGTATGACTAATTGCACTTGAAAATGGGCCTCAATTTATGACAATAAAGACAGTCAGCACAAATCTACATAAATCAAAAGATAAATTAAAAAAAAATAGTTGACTTGAAATTTGGAATTTCCTATACCAACAAGGAAGACAACAAAGACATTTTATTCTTTGGTCCACCATTCAGGCTCTCAAAATTAATAGGGCAAGCAATGCAAATCAGTATTTCTGGCACTGATCACTACAAAGTTTAATCTATTATGAGATTATTTTATACAATCTATAGTATACCTATATACATATATATACAGTTGTATACACACACACACACACACACACACACACATATATATATCTCTGGCTGTTTTCCAGAATGAGGCCAGTGAAGAAGCACTGTACAGAATACAGAAAATCTCCAGTAAAGAGATGCCCAAAACATCCCTGCACAGCCAATTTGAAATGAAACCACTCAGGAATTTTACTTTTTAAAAGCACACATATTAACTTTCTAGCTCTTTTTTTGGATAACAATTCAGGTATTTGTTTACTTATTTTTTGTTTAGTTTTTGTTTCTACTTATTTTTCAGAAACCCTTGAAGAATCTTTTAAGGAATCACAGCTAGTTCAAAGCTTACACAAACTTCTGCAAGATGATAATACAAGTCCTGAGGTGAAATATAATTCAATGGGTCTTTTGTGCAGTCTTCTTAATTCAGGTAACTTCATTTTAAGTTGTCATTTGTGATAAAAACAAGTGTTTTCTGTTACTGAAGTGTGCTGCTTGCACTGTTGCAGTCAGTGAGTATTAAAGGATACTAAAGAGGTTCATTCTTTATTGATCACCAAAAATCCCAGTTAAGTAGCTTCTTTCATTATGACAGGCTGATAAAGCCATCAGCTGAATGAAAAAAGAAAGGTTTTATTCCAGTGAGTCAGTGGCATAATCAAGTCCTGAAATAACAAAATTAAAGCCTTGGAATAAAGGCATCTTTGTCCAAATTCACCACGCACAAATGTCTAGCAGCCCCATGTCCACAGCATTTTTGTGTTCGAAGAAATAGAGCCTGTATCACCTTCCACAGGCAGGCATCATTTGTTCTGACTATGCTTAAGCAAACCAGAAGCTGAGATAAAACAGCGATTTTAGCAATGCTGCCTCTGCACAGCAACTTTTAGTAAAAGACATGAAGGAAAAACTTCAGTTTCTCTCACTTCATGGTCAGGGAAGACTTAAAAGTGCTTTGAACAAGATCAGACTCATCCTGAATGTGTACCACTAACCTTGAAAGCAGAAGTCCAAAGATCGCATGCCAGTTTCTCATATCTTAATATGTAAATTGAAAATCATGTAAATTGAAAATCATGTAAATTGAAAATAATTATTGTGCTCAGACAAGAATCTGCCACAAGGGAAGCTGCCTTTCAAATTCTGGAGCCACCCTATACTAGCAGACAAGCTGAGTTTTGTAATATACTGTTTTTCCCCCTGTAGCCACACAGATACTGGAACAGAGATAAGCATTTGCATCTTTCAGTGCTACTATGGAATATTGACATAACAGATGTGACCTATAAGACTTTTTTCCAGAGCTGTATACACTTAGCACTTTATAGACTAACTACAGCACTGGGAACTGCGTCTTACTAATATGAAAGGCTAACAAAAAGTATACAGGCAAAAAAAAGTTATGCTGGAACTTGTCCAGTGTTACATTTTCACAGTGCTTTTCTTCTGCTCAACCAGTTCTTGGAACTCAAACAGGAGAAAAAAAATAAAGTCTTAACCTGTTCAATACTTTCAGTGGCTGAAAGCGTACCTATTGAGAAAAGTTTATTTAAATTAAAGAAGCTCATTTTAAACAGCAAGTACGCCAAACTTTTATCTTACAATTGTTGGGAACCACTATACCATGGCATGTCACTAAAAGTCAGCATTTCACCTCCCATTCAGGTGATCTGAGACAAGAAATAGAAGACAACAAGATTAAAGAAACCCTCGAACAGCTCTGCAGTCACAGTAACGCAAATGTGGTCAAGGAAGCTGTCACAACATTACAGGTTTTGAGAGGAAAGACACCCCAATAGTCTCCCTTCTTCTCTGAAGCAACCCTGCACTGCTCCTGAGGCAAATGCAATAAAACACCAGCTTTGCCAACCTTCCCTTGTATTTGTTATGGTGCTGCATAACAAGTACTACTGAAGTCCAGGTACAGCTCCTATTTTTAAAGCTGTGCATGAAAAAACCCCAAAACTCATTTGCTCATCTATTTGGCCTACAGATATACTCACATCACTGCTGCTCTTCACTGAGCTACTAATGCAGAGCAGCAGGAATAAGGTCAGCAGAGGAGGTGGTCATAGAAAACATCCCATGAGAAGCATCAGGCAGTTACCATTTCCGTAACACATTTTAAGTTGCTTGGTTTTGTAAAACTCAAGATATCACTTGCAACTTTTTCTTATATCAATAGGATTTTAAAATCACTACAAAACACAATCTCAAGCTTCTATCATGCAACATGAAACAACAGTTTTAGGTTAGATGAGAGCTGTAGCTTAAACAACACAAAGAACTAAATGGTACCAATTCAACCTCTACATATTGTGAAACAACCTGTGAGCCCAACTGTTAAATGAACATATTAAAACCACCACAAAACTGTACCCTTAAGCCAACTCTCCCTTCAACTTCCAATTTAAAGCTCATCTTTGAGTTTTCACCCACTGGCGTCACAACCTATATTCCTAATTATCTGAGGTCAGTCTTGTCCTAATTTCAGAGTTGCAGGTACTGTAACCTGGAACAAGACTCAGCAAAAAGTTTTACATGAAATTGCAGTCAATGTCCTTATAGTGCTTGGACAGGAAACAAATTAAAGCTAGTTAGAAATTACAAGTGGGCATGTATGAAGATTTGGAGACAGCTGGCATTTCCTTTAATTATCTCCAGTAAGAGAACTTAGGTTTAACTTTAGATAATAAAAAACTGTAGTAAAACAGATGTCGCTTAGCATTTCTACAGAAACATTTCATATTTTAAAATGGTGACATGATTAAAAAAAGATAAGAACAGGATCTATTGCACAACTTGTTCTTATGGGAACTTCTTGAAGCAATTGTATGTCACAGAGTTACATTGCCAAGATGTAGGAGATTAAATTCAAAACATTGTAGAGGTAGATACTAAAGAGTAGGGAACAGTGACTTTTTTTAGCCAGTGGTAAAAATTATTGAGAAAAAAAGAAAAGTACTGACATTTAGAAACTTGTTATAAAGCGGGGAATATTAAAGTCAACAAGGTGTCATCTTCTCAAACAATTTGAGTATAACTGGCTTATGTTTGCAAACAAACATTGCAACTTTCTTCCTGCAAATTATATTCACCACCAAACATCACTTTCAGGAGTACTGTTGAGAAAGGGCATTTCATAAAATCACACAAACAAGCAGGTTTTGATCACATAGTAGGAGAAAAGGAAAACAAGAGCTGAACCATGTGCAGTTTCCTCTAGCCTATGACATGGGCTTCCTACATATTTCCAAACACCAGAATGATAAACATCTTCAGATAATCTAAACTTCAGAATAAGATCTGGGGTTGTACCTACACCAGGCATTAGTATGAGATATATCAGGATGTATTACAAGTTCTATATGTACACACCAAATAGCCACATTCAAGTCAAGTCATTCTTATCAGATGTTCCAGCCTTAACATTCTACAGTATCTAATTCTAGATATCGCATGATTCTAATACAGCTTTTATCTACAGGTTAGATGTTTCTCTGACCTTATTAAAACTAAAATCAGATTTTAATGCATTAAGTGTTAAATTGGTCAAAGCAGCAGACACAAACCTATTTCCACAAGCCTTATCTTCAAAGCTGGAAATTACTTCCCTTCTGCATTTTTGCAGTAGCTTCAGGAACATTACTTAGATGCAACAAACTGTGCAAATCCCAAAGGCAATAATGGTGGATGATGGCAGTCAAAGTGCAAACAGCAGTTTTAATTTTTTTGGTGTCTATAGATTTAATAATTGTGTCTATAGATTTAATAATTTCTCTACACCATTCTGCAGCTCTTCACTTGTTCACAGTTTTCCATTAACAACAGAGAGAAAAGCAGTGTTATTTATTATTCAGAGGCCCAGACCAAAAAATATAAATAAATCAAGAATTAGTTTCAGCAATGTAAATATATACATGAACACCAGTGGACTTTTACAATTTCTTGTATATATAGTGATCCACAAATTGCAGTCTCAGTAGCCAGTACAAACCTTAGAGAGTGAAATACTAGTGACTAAAAGCAACAAATTGTAGAAATCAAACTCCAGGAGTACAAAACATTAAATTTTATTTAATCAAATTTAAGGCTTGAGAAAGAAAATATATACTGAAAGTCATTCAGAAAAGCCATCTCAGAAGAGACAGTAACCCACAGGCAGTAGAGGAAAGGATAGAATGGGGAGACAAAAACCAAGACACTTCTACATATAAGCCAATTGCCACATCAACTTCCATAGACTGAAGGCAGAAGTCTATCCACATAGATATCCACATGGTATGAAGGTCACCAAAATTAAAGACCCTTTGGGAAGAAATATTCAGGTTTTCAGGAGGCAACTGAAGGTCCTTTGGTCACTATATTTTTTTCAGTCCTTATATTCATCCTCCATCCATGTACAGGTAAACTGTGTCCAAACGCAGGTATAATAATAGAAACAAAAGAGCAGTTGCATTGTCAACCATACTGACAAATAAATACATTGCTTCACAGAAATAAACTGTGCTTGTCTCTGAAAAATAAAAATGATCACACCGAAAAGTTTCCTTCTCTCAGTCTAGTCATTCAAGCCTGCTCTTGTATTGGACATCTTCATTAGAAACCTTGTTTCCATTGTAGTGTTTGTGGAGTTGTTCCAAGTACAACCACAGAAATCTCAACATCAACAATTTATCAAACCTCTCTGTGTGAGATCATCGAATTGTTTCTCCTCCAACGCTTTAGAAGCAGGCTTACACCCAACTGTTTTGCTGACAAGACTTTTTTAAACCTAAATCTTTAGCCATTAAGTCACTGCAGTTCACCAGAGAAGATGCTAAATATAACTACAGTAGAAATCAGTAAGAAAGCTTCCCCATTCCAAGTCTGAAATTGCACTATCCATGTGTACCAAAAATGGGGGTGGCACTTCAAAGCATCTAGGGATAGGGCAGACTAGAGATGCAGGGTTTTAAAAGTGATACTGAATAAGCAGAGAAGTTTGTCCACAGTGAAAACAAATCCTCAAAAATAGGTTGAACATGCTCTCTTGAATTCAGTTTCAAATAACTGGAGTATTGACAGAAAGCCACTGTTAATACAGCCAAAGCCAATAAGAACAAACTGTGGAAAGACAGTTCAATTAAATTCTGTTTTGCATACAAACAGTACTTCAAAAAGAAACCAAGTATTCATTTGTCTTCAGGCAACTTGGCAAGATTTTGCAGATGCTGGAATCCTGATCCATGACACTTGCTTTTGTCAGCAGCTAATTTCAATGCACAAACTCCACCGATATCTTTGACACCATGACGGTTTCATCAACTACTGAAATTATTTCTCAGGATTAGGATATTTCTGTATCAACAAGTGGCAAAGGGAAATACACGTCCGTAGATGCAATTTTCAGTGCAACATTTTACAAATAAGAAGTTACAAATAGAAAGATCCTTCTCCAATTGTACATACATTGGATTATTTCAGATAACCTTAACAGAGTAAGTTGTTTGATGACGTTGTATAAAGATTCAAGCACCAGTTTAAAGGCAAGGCTGCTTGACGCTGCTTTGCTGTTTGCAAAGTAGGAGTAACAGCAGCAAGTTTCTGGCTGCTCCTAATGGACTAGATTCAAAATATAAATAATACAGGCCTCAAAGCCAAGGGTCTACAAAAGCAATGCCTCTTGCACTCTGGTCAATGATCTATTGTTGTTTTGTCATTGTACATTCAAGCTAAAAATAAAAAAATAAAACATTGCTGCACCTCTAGCTATTTTACTTTCAGGTTTCTCAGAGGAGTAATAGCAGACTATTCTCTGCTACTGTAAGGAAATCGGGCATCCTCAGACAAGCTTCCTTTTCCTGTTGTGTCTCAGTCCCTGGCCAGAAAAAGATCTATGAAAGCTGAACTGAGGTACACAAAAAGTACACCATTGTCTTTGAAGTGCTTCACAGATTAAAAGCTAGAAGGATGTCTGGACAATCAACACAGACTCAAAGATTCTTACTGTTGATTAGCTTTTGCCACTTAAATGTTCATTAATACATGTGTAGTAGAAAAAAAGAACATCAGAGAGCTATTTAAAAGTTTGGCTTCCTAAAAAAGCCATATACTTTGGAAATACAAGTATTAAATCCTTCAGACAGACTGCATGTAGTAAAATATCATTATAAAAATATATGCTTTTCTAAAATTTACACTATGTTAGGCACTGTAAATAAACCTGCTCTCCCTGAAAAAATTGTTGTCACTGGAAGCAATAAACAATGTTATTTATATGGCCCACAGTAAAACTGACAGCTACAGCTATTTCCAAGAACTTTTTAGTCACATACTTCTATCTTAAAGCTAAAAATACTATGACAAAGTCTTTCAAAAAGGACTGGAACCCTTACTGAATTAAAGATCCATCTATTGAACCCTCAAGAAGGGAGGGCAGGAAAAGGAGAATTTGGTTTTCTTCCGATAAAAATAAAAATTAGTTCAGCGTGAGCAGTTCACTTTGATGCAGAAAAGTACAATGAAGAAATCATTCTGGTTCACCATACTGTAACTGGCCTTTGAACCAGGTATCTGAATACGAGCAGAACTAAAGGTTTAAAAATTCAACAACTCTCGTTTTTCACTAAATGTGTATTTCCTCATTAAAAAAATAATCAATTTCAGTACAGATCAATGCTGAATTTAAGTGTTTTTCATCAGTCTTAAGACTTGTGAAGATCAATATAGCAGTTGTGAGAGAAACTAGAGGAAAGGCAAAAAACATCAACAGCCAGCATAAGTGTTTGCTACCTACAGAAACAAGCTGCATTTTGAATTTCTGCAGAAAGAACTTTTTAAAGATAGTATTGATCAATTAAAAGCTAAGAATTTTTTTAAGAGCTTTTTTCTTCTATAAATAAAGAATATTTACACTTTTTCAGACAGGAAACAGCACCAGAGATTCACAGCCCCTTGACCGAAATGGAGATTTCTAACATATAATGCTACGGATATTCAGATTTTTCCCCTCTTGAGAAAAGGCTTGCATTTTTAAAATGGCACGGGTTATTCAAGCTCTGATGCTGAGCACAAGTTCCTGCTCCTGAGACATCTATGTTATTCCCAGCCAAACAAAAATACCCCTACTTCTGCACAACTGAAAAATCAATTGAAGAACTAGACAATCAGTGAGTGTTTTTTTCCAATTTCCAATACCATGAACACTATGGTTGCTGGCTATCTTGCCAAAAAAGTTACTGGATGAGTCTACTGTAGATATTAAAATGATTTTAAGATTCTGAAGAAATCAACACACCTTCTGAAAAGATTATATTTTGAATTGATGACAGCTGGAAGCAAAAACAGAGCATTCTTCACGATAATCCTTCAAAAAGAGATTTTACAGGAGTTTCATGTCTCCTTGCTACAATCTGTACAGTCTGTTCTGCCAAGATCTTGAGAAATTCCGTTTCTTCCTCAGAGATCAATGCTGGTGCACCGAGATGTCTCATTAGGAAAAAAGGTTGACATATGTGCATTCAGAGATATTTGTATCGGCTTCTAATAAAAAGCATGAGCAGGGTAAAATCCACATAAGGCTTTTAATAACAGGAGTATTTCATGGTCTGCACATTTCTTCCACATTGGTGTCCAACCAATAACTGAAAAAAATATACTTTTTTGCAACACGTCTGCTTTTATATTCAGAAGGCATTACCTGCCTTTACAGCTTCAATATCAGAAATCAATGTCCTGGCTAGGAAAATCCCAAAAATCTAAAAAGACAAAAACAAAAAAAAAATATTCGTGAGGTGGAACACTTGTAATGTACCAGTCTACAAGAAGTTTTTAAAAATTAGAGCCTATTACCATTAGTCATTATTGCAGAATGAGAACCTACTCATTATGTGTTCCTATTACACTATAGTGATGTTGGTGCAGGTAGTCTCGTGAATAAAGATATGCATTCATAAAGTGTTTGCAGGTTCAGATCTCATTTCATGGCCAGGATGATCCATTAAAGCATAGCTATTACTAAAAAATAATAAAGGTAGAATCTTACAGGAAATAAAACTCATGAGAAAAAGATATTGTCATGTAATGCTTCAGTAGCATTCAAAATAATAAGCTTCTAGATGCCCTAGCGCTGGAACTTAGCCAAGTTTAGTCTTATAACATTCACACTTATCTGTTGCTAAAGTTACAAGTCAGGCATTTTCATTCATTCCACAACTTTGCATAATCCAGTCAATTTTTTGATCAAGTTTTTCAAATACATACAGAATGTACGGTTACCTACACTAATAAAAATCTTCTCATGCACAGCAGTGAGAAAAGTCCCAGATTAGTCTGAGACATTTAAATTTTAACATTCACTCAAGTTCTCACTTTCTAGACAGTTTATGTTTAACTCTCAGTCCCACCATGAAATAGTTGAGTACACAAAAGAGACCTAATTTGAGAATACAAATGACTGTGAAAGTGGTTTCACAGAGACTCAGAACATGAATAAGAACAACATCAAATTACTGTCAATCACCAAACTGCAAAAACATATTTTATCTTCCTAACTGAAGGTGGTATTCTCGGGTCAGCATCTCTTAAAGCCATGGAAGCACTATCATTAGATAGCAATAAAATATGAAAACCCAAGCAACAGAGGGACAGAGGGCAGTATTGCCATGGCTGGGAAAAGGCATTTTGCCAACATTCTATGCTCAGCTATTGTCAGTTAAATGGAAAATATATTCTAGTAGTAGTATTTACAAGTATTTACAAGTTACAAGTTACTGAAATGAAACACTATCATAGCAAAGAAATTTTGGTACGTGTACACAAAGGCCACAACAAAAGTAGGATTCACTTTGAAAGTAATCTGATGTGTTTTACTGAGAATTTTGATTATTTTTCTTTGAGGTACCTAGCACCAACAAGGTACTGGACAAGACTCAGCAACTCCTTCACCTGGTTCTGCTAATACCACATTTGGAACCTGTTCACCAATCTCCCTGCTCTT
>JAOXNG010000002.1:12025304-12038964 GCA_028566535.1 Scolopax minor
TCAGTTCACAATTTACATTTCTTCTGGCTCCCTAAATAGAAAATCAAAATGTTGTGCTAACTTTAGACTACATAAGAAAGTACTTAACTTAAAATATACTTAAAAACAACACAAATTTTTTAATCTAAAACAAGAAAGATAACAGTTTTTCAATAGCCTAGGAGTCTAGATGACCTTTCAAAAGGCGATGCTAGAAGATGCCATTCAAATACCTTAGTCTTTTTAAAAATGTTTAAAATGCTGTTTCCAGTTCAAAAGCCTAGGAGAAGTGTTGCATGCTTACAAAGGTGAAATCCTTCAGCACATGTCAAGCCCGTGCAGCAGGGCACAGGTTTGAAAATTATTAATGTTAATGTTAAGATGATTAATGTTAATTTCCTTAAAGTTATTTTCTTTAGATTTGATTCTATGTGGATTCATCTGTTTGTGCTAAATACTATTCTAAGAATCAGACCTTAATCCAAAGTAATGATAATGATATAGATAATGAATATAGACTGATAAAGGGCATGTGGATTGAGTTTATGTCTACACTAACTTCATCTTTCTGTTTCTTTTTCCTCTTAGTTGTAAAATCTTTCTATCCATGCAATAAAACCTATGAAAATGTTGTCAGATGATACTGAAAGAGCTTTATGTTATTAACATTGCAGTTTATTGTGTGCTTCCTTTTTGTTAAGGTTTCGATCATGAAATACATTGTAAGCAATGGGGTGGGGAAGATTAATTTGATTATTTTTTTTTTCCTTCTAATTTGTCTTTTCTTAAACAGAGTCAGCTGGAACAAGAACATGAGCAGTTGGAACTGCAGAATAAAGATGACAAAATGCTGGTACAGTGGATAGATCAAGAAGTTTAAGCCAAAGCTTAGTCAGTAATTTCAAAATTCTGTTAACCAGCTGTCTTTTCCAGATGCAGCATTAATAAGAAACATAAGGAGGAAGCCTATGGGTGGTGAACTAACACAATTTTTTTTTAAAAATTGTGAAAATGGAGAAAGAGTGTCTTAACACCTTGCTTCCAGTCTAGGTTTTATACTTTAATTTTGGTATGTTCTATTAGGTTTATTTAGTTTATATTCAGAACAGATCATACGTTTATTGCAAAATTTAGTGTAAGATCAGACGCTTTAACATTCCTTGACCACATTTATGAGAAAGTATTATAACTTAAGGATGTCTAATTTTAAAGTGTCTAAACAGTAATGTTTTACTGAGTGTCAATGCAAAATCCATTTGCTGTACCTGGAAAAGGAACTGTGGTTTGTAATTGGGAAGTCTCTTGATTCTGAGATCCCCCTGGTGCACAGGAATTTATACTAACAGAAAACTGTGTATATAGAAGTCTGTGCAAATATATGGTCTCTTAATGCTATTTCAGTAAAAACATACACTGATAATTGGCGTGTTTATCTCAATAAACCTTTTAAATGTGAATATCTCTTAAATTTCTGTGGAGCATGTCATATTTTAAAGATATGTACAATTTTGGAGCACCCCTCTATTAAAATACTGCCAGAACATAATTGTAGAAAGATGGCAGTATGAGTGATAGGAAAAAGCAGATGTAGAAATCTAAACCAAAATTAATGTTATTTAAAAAAAGAAACAGATAAAAATAGTCTTGACAAGCATACAAAGACCATATTCCCATAGTAACACATTTATGTAGAATGCATTTATAAGTGTTATCTTTATATTAATAGATAATGTCATTTTAATGCGCCTGAAATATTATTTATAGATAAGTATTCATGACATGGAATACTTTTAACTGAAAGCTGCTTTTCATTACCATAGGAAAAAGAAAAGACAATAGCTGAACTTACAGATAGACCTGGAGCGCCTAATTTGACCAGAGTTGAGGAGGTAGATGAGAGTGGACAGTCTGAGGTAAGTGTTTAGAAAAGAACAGGGAGATTATATATGACTGATTTTTACGGATTTGGTTTTCTGTGCTGACATATCAAAGATTAAAAATGTTGAGTTCAGTCTGTGCCAGTTCTCTTCTATGGCTTTAAGGGATGGTATCTGGCCACAACCTCCAAACTGCCCATATAGCCATTTCTCTGGTACAAGTTAAGCTATTCTAAAAGACTGTGTGGTATTGGCTGACTAAATCCTCAAGATTTAGAATGCCCTTTTGCATTTAGATATGTTACGCATGAAAGTATGAATATTCTCAGAGAGCAGGCAACCTTCCTTTGCCACATGACCATGTCATATACAATATGTACTAAATCACAAAAGATGACTTGGTTTTGAGCAATTAAAGTTTTTTATATTTTTCTAGTGGATGTGAAGTATATTTTCGGTGCAGCAGAGTGCACTCTTGTGCAGAGATGTCTGAACAAACATTTAACATAAAAGACTAAAGTGTCAGTACTAAGGACACACTACTCATTAAGTCTGGGACCTGCTGAGCCCTGTGCCAACATGAAGGTACTGCTTTCAGTACTACAAGTATGGCTCAGTATTGTGATCCTCAGACATCTTCTATGCCCAGCATTATTTTTTCCTCCCATTCTTTTTACACTTGATAGTCCAGGGAAATGAAAGGCCATGAATCAGCCTTCATTTATTATAAGGCATCACAGCACATTTAACAGACATTGTCAACTCCTGCAAAATCATTCAGCTTTATGGATATATCATAAAGATATTAATATCTGTCTGACTTTTTCCAGTTAGAATATTCCAAGTGGTGTGACTTGAGATTTTGATATACTATTGTTAGTACATCATTATTAGAACCCTTTTTCCTTTATTAGCCTTAATAATTTGACTTAATTTCTGGTATCAGCAGTGTAATTCTAGCTCAGTTGTTATATTGTGATATTAATATGATTTATGCTTAAGGTTGCTTTAATAACAGTCTGTTTTATAAGTGTTCTCTAGATATATTTATGAACATATTTATGACTATTCTTAGGGGCAGGTTTTCACAGGTGTTTTTTTTCACTAAGGTAAGTCAGATGAGTTCTCAAGATCTTGTATAGCCCTGACTTTTATAATTTTCTAATAATTATATATTAAAAAGTATTCTTGAGGCTTCAGGCATATTTTATGTGTTCTTAAATCAATGAATTGTAAAACCCGAAGTGAAAATGAGTAGTAAACATATCTCCTCCTCCTTACATGTGTCATCTTGCAAGTTTTCATGCCTTAAAATAATTTAAAGATTCCGTTGGCCTTTGGTGGCCTTATTTCAGGTTTTACAGTGACATGTTTGTTGAATTAAACCATAAATGAAGAATAGGTCAATAAATTATAAATTTAAAATATATAGGCTGGTACTATTGAAACTATACTGCTCTCAGAATCATAATATTTCATCCAGACTCACTGGATTTTATTATAAAAGTCTGGTATTCCATTTCACTGAATGGAATAATACATAATTATATTGATGGATACCGACTTGTTTTTTCTCTTTCTTTTTTGCTTTTTTCCATTTTACAAGGTTCAGTTAATGGTATGGTGGTAATTAATAAAATTTTTTTTTGTTTGTTTGTTTTTAGAGTATAGCAGATCTCACAGAAGAAGCAGAACAAGAAAGTTCCCAACTGATCTGAAAGCAGTAATTATATTTTCTACTCATTACTTGCTGATCCTGAGCTGTAATATCTTAATTTACGTATTTTATATATAGAACTGACTTATCCACTGTTTCTGTGCTTTTTGGGTATTTATATAAAGGCTGTGAATTCTGGCACATAATACTTCTTTTTTGTTTTTAAACCATTGTAGCTAGTGTGGCTGACTCAGATGAAGAAAACTGCAATTGAAAGTAGTAGTAAATATATTTTCTACTTATTGCCCATTGATTCTTGTAGTGTAATCATAATAATTATTAATATAATATAATTAATGTGTCAAGATTATTTTAGATTAGGGCTACAATATGATAATTTGAATCAATATTAAAAGAAAAAAAGTATATTGAAAATGTGTTTTCTAAGATTTTGAATGGTTTCTAATAGGAAGAAGGAATGGTCTACATATTAGAAGATGGAGAGAGAGTTCTAAGAATCGAACTTGATGTAGATATCAAATCAGAAAAATTTTCAATTTATCTGGAAGAGATGAATTCAACTCTATGTAGTTCATAGATTGTAGACTCAGTAGACAGATGTACTAGAAAATCTGGTCTGTCGTTGAAATCATGAGGTGCGTTTTGTAACTCTAGGTATTTGCTCTATGCTTTATAACCTTTTGTGCTTATTGTGGGATATCAGGTGAGCTGCAAGTGTCTGCATATCAGTTTTGATTAGTCAAGTCTTAAAATAATCTTTTTTACATTTGTCTTGAATTGGCAAATCGATAAATCTCCGTACTAAATACTGTTATTAATTCTCAAAGCTTCACTTCTAAACAAATTTGGAAGAATATTTAGCTTCATCCATATTTATCTATAAAAATAAGTTTTATAATCCTTAAAGATTGCATTAATTTTTGTAAGAACAAATTTTTGTAATCAGTGATATCTTGGTACAGGTCATCAAGAATGTTCCTTGTCTATTCATTATAAATGGAAAAGACACCAGAAATCCTATGCTTCCTGGCTAAAATGTGCCTTTGCATTTCAGTGTCTTCTAATAATACAGATTATTTGGACAATTAACATTAAGTCATTGCCAATATAAGATAATAAAAATACTAATTAAAAATTCAGAGCATAGCTAGTGCATCCACTGCATTCTTCAGTTTTGAGATGAAAGCAATTTTGGAAGTGGAATGGTTTTGCTATCTTTGAAAAACGGTTAAAAATATCTGTATATCCAACGGTCAAAGGTCAATCATGTAACAAATATTTTTCTGCTCTAAGTACCTTGCTCATGCTAGGCATAATCCTATAAATTTTTAAAAAGGTAAGCACTATTAATTTCTAGTATAGTAATATATTCTTTTTCCCTTAAAGATAATAAAGTATGTTTATTTAAAAATTTTTGCCCTCTTTATTGCCATATTGCTTTTGGGATGCTATTAATTGATGTGTTGGATGACGATGATGGATGAACATCCTTAAAATCAAAAGAGAAAAATGTCACTTTCCAGGTACAAATACTTAGAAATGTTTGTGTAACTTTTTAAGTAACGAGAAATGGAACTACTTTTGTGACTTGGTGCTCAGGCTTTGTTGTCTGCATTTATTCTGCATTGCTACAGGTTTGCAATTTCTATGACAGTCAAGAACCTTTTCTGTGGAATTAATATGCCTCTATGGTAGATATTCCAGTAAACTGATTTTGTTACAGTTTATGATTATATTTATTAGTAGCAACATAGAATCATGGTCACATTTTAAGATTGCGTAATTCTAATTCCACCTATTAACACTGTATGCATGCCTCCATCAAGGGATGGAGCAACTGGATAAATAGAGTTTCTTTTTTGAGCCACTATGCATAACTGAATCATCTTCTTTAGATTAAAATTTTGTATCTTTGTTTTATTTTATGTGTGTCCACTAGAGTGCATCCTAAATAAACATACTGGTGTCTCTCAGATACAACCCATGAAAACTATCACTTTTGTGTGTCATTTTGTTTCAGCTTATTTTTATCTGTCAAAATAAAATGGTAGATTCCAATTTACCTGTTCCTTTCCTGTTATATTATGTACAGTAGACGTAAGTTGTCCAAATGTTACTTATAGCAATTCCCATTTTTTTCAGGATTTGATGTGCATAGGCCTGGTGCATTGATCACCTTCTACGTCTTTATAGGAATTCTTATGTTGGATATGGGACTGGAGGGTAAACAGTCTTTGGCCCAGTGCTTTCTTAAGGTGCAAAGCAGCCTGTAGGTAACCTGGAAATTTAATTCACAACAAAGATGACTTGGGTATCTAAGCCTGAACTTTACAAGCTAGAGCTAGAATAGGAAGAGAATGAAGGAAAAGATACTATTTCATTGTTAGTGCATTGATGTGATTTCAGAAGTGTTAATACAATTTAATCTCTGCATAAAATCTAGAGTTCTATATTGAAAAAAAACCCCAAAACCAACAATGAAATTGCCTAATGTAACTTCAGCTACAGCTTACATTCCCTTTGAATATGTTTTTGTGGAATGAAGAAGTCGGAATTCAGAGATGGAAAATGTTGCTGAAATAAGATGCTAAATACTGACAGAAGATTTCTGAAATTGTCATTTTTCCTTTCTTCAGAATAGGAGCAGACTTATTTAGGCTGCTATCGGACCCCATGTACAGATCCTCCAAAGAATGTGCTGATAGTAACATGCCCATTCACAGCTGTTCTCATTCCAACAATACTGAAGCATAAGGATGAAAGAAGATATGAAGCCCAAAATAGGACAAAATGAATCAAATTAACTAGAAGCCTGCTTACAAAGAAACTCAGCTCTGCAATGAGAGCAGCTTTTCTCCTACAAGGAGAAATACACATTGCAGCAAGTATGTTTTAATGTTCTTTTAACAGGATAGGCTTTATTTAGTCTACAGTTCCCATTCTTATGATGGATGATTTTCCTTCATAGTCTAAAGGAACTAACTTATCTTTTTCATAAGCAAAATCTTTATACAGTAATTTGCTAATGGTAATGAGAGTTGGATGAATTAGTTTGGATTAAATGTAAAGCTGAATTCCTCTGAATTTTGTTAATGCAGTTTACTCATAAAGCTATTAATTGCTTTATTTCTGTGAAGTTTTTCCTGTGCTTAGGTTAGATAGAGAACAGTGTTGTCTATTGACTGCAGATAGAAAAGAGAGTCTAATCCTGTTAATTGCTGATAAAGACTGATCTACTTTTTAAAATATCTTACCAGTACACTTGTTTGTTTTTTCACTTTTGATTGTTTTCTGTCAGTACCATTATGAACCCTCAGATGCAATCTTTGTGCTTTTTACTTGTCTTTGTTTCAATTCATATGATGGAAGAGGCTATACTATTATACAGGTATTTTTGAGGTAATAGTAGAGGAAGAAAGGCAAGGCAGGGGAATGTGCCATTTAATCAAGATGTCACAGTGCAGCAAACTTTTTAAGAAGCAGAAGAGTGATTCACAGAATTTGAGAGCTCTCACATATATACCCAATCTAAATGCTGTGGGTCTTCTCTGTTAACCTGCACCTTATAGAATCATTATCATAAACCAAAGTCGATATTTATCTTAGAGCAGAAATCAGAACTGTAGTCATTTATACTATTTTTTATTTTAAGAATGTTACTCTAGAAGATGTTATGTCATGAAAAATACGTATTTATATAGCTATTTTGAAAAAAATTGACCAGTTCCGTAGGCTAGTCTTTTCATTGTATGGACTTGAGTTAATTGATGGGGAAGTGGAAAAAAAAAAAAAAGTGAGTATGTTAAACCATTTTATTATTAACACCAAACATTTTTGTTTTATCACCTGAAAGAAAATCCACAAGCAAACGATCAAGTAATGTAATAAGTAGAGAAGGTTGCCATTTACTTCTTATTGGTTAATCATATTTGAGTTATCTGTTACAAAGGCTCTGTACTGACACAAAAATATATGCTTCACTAAAAATCAGAACTCGTCCCCGTCATTTTGCATCTGGCATAATTTAAAATTTCAATGTACTTTAAAGTATCATGTGAAGCTTGGGTTTGATTTAGAAAAAGCATTGATAATTAGGAATATCGTACCAAAGTTATCTGAATAATTTTATCCTCTCTAAAGAGTATTTAGAAGGTTTAGTAATCTTTTAACAAACTCTGCAAGGAGATTTTGCCACTTTCTGCTTGTAGTCATTCATGGATCTCAACAGAAGTTCCTATTGTAAATCATTTTTTCTTTTTCCATAATCCTGGGAAAGTAAGTGTGAAAAATATGTGAGTTTAGTTTAATGTAAGAATCCATTGGTGTTTGAGTTCAGCAAATTGTTTTCTGGATGAATTAAATTATTTTACTCAGTGATTCCTCTGTAATTTAGACGTAGTCTAGCAGATTCCAGATAAAGAAAATAGCTTTTTCTGGAGGAGGAGGAAGTATCTCTGAACTTGATCAGTATCTTAGTCTGGTTTTTTTAATGAACTGAATCATATTTTCAGCTCTATAATAGAACTGGTTATTGTTGTTGTTTTGCTTAAAATAATTTGAAGCAAAACACTTGTTGGTGCACCGAGGAAGCAAAGATATCAGTTTTGTTCTCACTGAAGTCGCTAAAAAAGCTGTGGTTGAAATTATTAGAGGATTTGCTAACATGAATTCTACCTCAGAGAAACTGTCTCCAATTTATTAGACTTTTAATATGCTTAATATTAAAACATGAGAGAATTGATTGACTCAAACTACATCTAGGGGATGTACTGCAGAAATAAAAAGAGATTAATTGTTGCAGGGAGGGTGGGAGAGAGGAAAGATTCAGATACTAAATCATCCCCATTGCAGCAAAGGGGCACTGCAGCTCCCTGTTGTTCAGTTTCAAGTCACATTCCTGGGAGTGTGTTGGGCTTCTCCAATCATTATGCTTCATTTGTACTCCACCTCCTGAATGTACTTTCTTCCAGAAATGACTGGCTGCATGCAGACACACCTGTATTTAGTTCATTATTATCTTAAGCAATTGCGGTTTTGCCACTGATGTGTTTAGTAGATAAGTTTAAAAAATGCTATTTATTTAGCTGATAATTTTAACCCTGGAAACAGGATCTGTTGTTTGTTTCATTGTAAACCTAGCTGCTCTGAAAAGTTACCCTTAGGCACCGACAGCTGAAAATTTCTAGGGCTGGGAGTGCTGTGAAGTTCTGAGACAGCTGTTCTTCAACATTTTTTTCAATGAGCATATGTATCTAAGTGGAGCCTATAGAAAAAATGCACCACTTTTTTGTTTCTCACTGGGACATAAGTTAGGTGTTATATTTGATTGTATTTTAAGACTAGTCAGGTTTCTCAGCAAGAACTATGATCGGACATCCTTCTGAAACACTAACTGTTCTCTTATCTGAGTAGATCATGTTTTTATAGACACTGATCTCTTAATACCTTTAGGATAAATGTTTTCACCATGGCTCAGATGTAGGCCACTGTTAACTCAAACACTTATTCCCTTAAACTCTTGCCTTTCTTATGTGACTTCTCTAGTTTGGTTTTTTTTTTTTTTAAACTATTTTTGCTTGGAAATTCAGCATATTACATCACAAATCACTTGATGTATGATGGCTTCAGAATTTGCCCCCCATTTTGCTTCACACAAAAAAATCAAGAGAATACAGCCAGACCTATATAGTTCTATATACTTGGCCTAACTCTTGACATAGAGTACTGTAAAGGAAGATTTAATTTTTCTTTTTTTTTTTTTTTTGCTGCAATTTCTTCAAGTGTCTCTCCAGCAGCTGCAAGTGTCTGACTATTCTGTGACTACAGGAAAGTTGCCACTTGAATGTGTGGTAAGCTCATGCTGCAGGGAGCAATACAGCAATATTCTTTTTCATACATCTTTAAATCAAAGGACAATCTAACCTTCCATTTGAGTTTTCTGTATTTTGCTTGCTTTGGTAGGATAAATACATTCCTAGTATTAAGTGAAATAATATTGCTTACAGTATTTCAATATTATAAACACTGTAAAAATGAAACCTGCAGCTTTGAATGGACTCAAATACTTGTGAATTCAAAATCTGGAAATGCATTTTGTATTCTAGTTTTCTGCCTGTGTAAAGAATATGTTAGTTTCTAAGATCAGGTCTGTGCTTACCAAACTTACTGGCAGGATTTCTACTTTAGTCCTGATAAAACATTCATGCCAGCTGCGTGGGAATATCTGTATGTGTCTTTAGAATAATTACACATTGAAATCTCTTTGTTGACCTTGCTTCTAAAGACTTATGGAATTGCAGTGACATGTTTTATGGTACTGCAGAGGTGGGGAAGTAACAGAATTGATCACCCAAAACCTCCAAATGCCTTGTTCTCTGACCGTTGGTTTTGGGATGCTGAGCCATTGGTAGCAATTGGGCAGTGGTTAATAATAAACTGCAATGTAGACTTACCATTAGTTTTCTTATTAGCCAAGATTTTTAAAGACACAGAAAAGAGGATGTCTTAGAGGAGTTGGTTTATGGTGGGTGCCAATTTCAATACTAATTTTCAAAAGCAGAAAATGTGATGTTCTTTCAGTTCACTGTCTATACCTTCTAATAAGTGTGGGTCAAAAGCTTTTTCTTTTAAGAGTTGATAGGAATAGTTCATAGGTTTTGGTTATGGCAGATCTGCTCCATTCTCTATTTTCTGCTTGACTTCTTAGCTAACTGTCGAGAGGTCAAAGGCAAGTCCGGTGTTTAATTACAAGCAATGTGGATTGTCAACATAAGAAAGGAGCAGTAGGAGGAACCGTGTAAGCTGTCAGCCTCAGAAATGGGAAACAATCCTCTACCTAGGAAAAAGAATCAGTGATTGGTATGAATTTAGGAAATTAGAGCACTCCTTAAATCCACTAGTAGGAAAAGCTGGGAGAAAAAGAACTAAAGCATGAGAAAGTATTGGAGTGGGAGAAGAAAAAGATATAGCTCTAAGAGCAGTTCATGTTTAGCTATGAACTACTACCAATGAGTACCCTATGTACCCATGTAGGGTACAGGGTTTAGGATGGTAAGTAGTTGGTAGTTCTGTCCTTCTCCTTCCCTGCCTGCTAGAGCTTCAGGCTTCAGTTTACCTTTACAGAACTAAAACTGGGTCTGCTTTCTTGAGAAGTTCTAGTGTCAGCAGTCCATTTCCTGGAGTACTGTGATTTTTGTGATGAGCATAAGTTGAATACTCTGCATTGCAGAAATTAAAAAATTATTGATCTTAATCCTTAAGAACCAACTTTTGAATTTATAATCTAATTCACATTGTAAACACTGATACTAGATCGTATTTAGGATATTTTTTTGTTAGTTTTAGTCCTTTTTGCCTGTTTTAGTACAGTAGGTAAGGTGTGACATGCTCGATCCTGATACTTCTCTTTGTTAAAAGTGTTCTTGTTGCTAGGGGTCAAAATGAGATCATTACACCTTACAAGTCCCGATTAGTTCTTAACTAGACCTAGTGCCATTTGGCTGAAGGTTAAAAGTTTACACTCGCATAAAAGACAAAGTTGTTAAACACATACTTCTAGCAAAAGTTCCTGGGTTGGTTTAGCATTCGTTGGTGGTTCTTCTCTGTTTTCTGGTAGAAAGAGAGTAGGATGTCAGTCCCGAAGAACATAAATAAGGAACCACTAGTTGTATATGTCTGTTACTAATAATTTTGTAAGGATCATTAAAAGATTCCCTTTTTTCTATTTCATAACTTTGAGAATTCTGCATGTGACTTTTGAAAAAAATTGCTTTTAAAAAGGATGTTACTTGCATTTCACTCTCACAATAAGCATTCTGTTGGAAAAGCAATGGCACAGATAACATGACTCAGTTGTGCCCTTAGCCCAGTATATGTGAAAGTTTATAACAGTAATTGTAACAAGCTCCACAATACTTTCTTGAAATTTTAGAGCCTAATTATCCTAAGCATCTTCATCTATCTCATTTCAAGGTCTCATCATGATTAGGTGCTCTCAAGCACCCTGTGATGCCCGTGTAGAGATGGAGAAATTAATAGGAAAAATTCCTTATGCTTTAGAAAAAGCATGTAGACAAATACACATGTTTATACAAATGAAATAAAAGTTTGCAGAGACCTCTTTCTGTTATTGATTCTTTCTAGGTAGTTATGCATCAATTCTTAGTGTAGTAATCTTAATAATTTTTGGAAAAAGTTTCAAAACTAATTAAAAAATTTCAAGGCAGTATTTCTGGAATACTATTTAAAAGGTCAGTAGTACAGAGTAATAGATATTGGACTCATTTGCCTTGTCTTAAAAAACAAATTTATTTACAAATCTGGAAAAATTCCTGAGACTTTTATTTGTACAGGACAAAAGATTTTGGGGGGAGAAGAAGGGTATCATAATGAAACTATGAGATTACAACTATGTCTAAAAGCATAAAGAACTTTTGGTGAAATTGAACTTTTCCATTCCATATCCCATCTGTGAATGGGAATCTGTAGAAACACTTGTGTGTTGTAGTTACTGTATGCATTTTTGTCTAGTACAATTTATATACTTGTATTGATTGATGCTATGTACCCTTCATGCATTATCTAATGTCTCCTGATTAGTCAGATATCTAATAATATTGTTGGCTGTGCTTGATTTCAGACTTGTTTATCTGATACTGCTAAATGACTACTTACAGTGAAATCTTTCAGACACAGATGAAAGATAATGATGTTTGCTGTTTGTTAATATATTTGCCCAGGTGATGTATGTGAAATTGCTACTTGAATGGCAGCCTTCCCTGGCTGAACCAGCTGTGGTAACAAGGTCAGGTTGGGGGATTTCTGAAAGATGTGACCTATCAGATTATTTAGTTAGCAGTTTCCTACAGAGCACCAGTTTGAGCTCTGCAGAAGCAATGGTGGGAGCATATCTGAAAAGGCTGTGAATAACCCATGGATAGGAATCATGACTAAAAAGGTTGCTGGATGGATGTTTTAACATCTTTTCCAGGTAGCCATGCAAGCCTAATTCTGGAGCTCACAGCATTATGCAGTCATTGTCAGTATGTATGAGTATAAAATTCTGCTATGCATTATTTACCAGATTAGTACTGAGTGTATGTTTGCCAACAAGTCAAGCAGTTAAAGTATGTAAATATTTTCATTGCAAGCATAAAAGAGGTACATGTACAAATATTGGTTATTGTTTCACATACCTGTTGCATATAGGGTAGACTTATAAAGGTTTTTGATCACTAAACGTTTCAGAAAAGTAATTACAGTCCTATATCTCATGAAAGAAAGGTCTCTTCTGGCATTATATATCTAGAAAAAGTTAAAAGTGTCTGAATTTAACCTAATGTTCCTTGTTAGGAAGCCAGAATTTACAAATTCCACAACTGTTTTTGCAGATAGGTTCCTGAAACCTGACTTGTACTAGAGTCAATATTTGTTTCAAAGTCCAAAGACCACCTGTACTGTAAACATCTATGAAACACTGCAGCAAAATCTCTTGAGTAATGACTGTTTAAATGCATCAGTCTGTTTCCCAAGGTACTGAGGAAATCTTAATGGTTTACATATATACGCACTAATAATGTCACAAGACACGTGAAAGCAGCAGATCATACAGATCCCAAGCTGCTGGAAGACAGCTGAAGTTCCTCAGCCAGGTTGTTTTTGAGATACAGATCTATGGCTGTAATGGGGTTTAGTCTGGACAGGTGATCAGACCTGTCATTAGCAGTAAGGAGTCCTAACTATTCCTCCAGAAAGACACACAGCCACAGTTCCTACCTGATGTGTGGCCACACCCCACACACTTTAAATTGAGGGTTGTGCTTTGTTACATGTCAGATGACAATCTTTCCCTACCCAAACAATTGGCTATAGCAACTGGAAAAAACATCCAAGGAAAATGCATAGATGCCTTTCTGTAAGGTTAAAGGGAGACCGTTTCTAACTGAAGACTTAATTTCTTTCCAAGGCATAACTTTAACAGTGAATGGGTTGATTTATTAAATGTAGCATAATAGCTTATGAGCAAGGTGCTAAATCTGTAAGTTATATACTGTTATGTTTGCAAATTTAAAAAACTTTTTGCTGCGTGAGACAAAGGTGGAACAGGGCTCCATTCTTTCTCATCTAC
>JAOXNG010000002.1:12062569-12073857 GCA_028566535.1 Scolopax minor
GTTAAACTTTTGGGACCTCTCTTTTCAAGAATGAAGGAGATTAGCCCTTTCTCAATAAGAGGTTGGCACATTCACATGGTGATGTGCTACTTACAGTTCTAGGTTCATTTTGATTAGCTTTGGGTCACAGAGCTAGATGGGAGGTTGTGGGCATAAATCCACTCACCCATATGAGAAGCTATAGAATATGCTTCCTTTTGGACTAAATTTACCTTAATTAAAATGTGTCATCTTGGCCTAAGGGGAGAAAGAGCACACTATAGCCCTTGGCAAACAGCTTGGTTAATCAGATAACCACTCAATGAATCATATACACCAGATCTTTATTTTTAATTTGTCTGGCTTCAAATTCCAAATGTTGGGTTTTATTATGCATTTACCTGGATTGACCAAAAGTCTTTCTATGCAAGTATTACTCATCCTATTGATTCTTACATTGATGAAGTTATAGTTTATCTTCAAAAAAATTAAAGAGTACCTAAATTTTTTCAATTTAAAAAAAACAAATAGAAGACATATGTTGATTTTTTTTCTAGGTCTTCTTTGAACACATATTATTTCAATGCCTTCCTTCCGCTATATTTTCTGGAATGAAATCTATTCTTAGCATGGTTTCACCCATGACAGTCACAGAGGTAAGGTTACAACTGTAATGTGGTCATGACTTGAGTTGTTTTTTTTCTTTTAAGCATCTCTAAAAACATCCCCGTTCAACGCTACATTTAGAAAAACTGGCTAAATGGGCATAATTCATTTCTCATGCCAAAATCAACAGCTAGGATTGTGCTAGCGGTGGCCAAACAAAACAAGGCAAGGATTACATCAATTTAACACCTTCTAGGGTTTCCACCAAGGGCTCCTAGAGAAAAGCGTGGTTTTGTTTTCCTCACTGTCTGCTTCCTTCTTTTTTTAATTTCACCCTTGTGTTGCCTTCTCTCGTGTATACCCAGAGCCGTGAGCGTGGCTGGGCAGACAGGAGACAGCAAAGAGCTCCCACGGGAGCCAGGGGGTAGATGCCCAGGATGGTGCCAAGGGATCCCTGGGATAGTGCTGAGGAAAGAAAGGGCTGTGTGAGGGTCAAGGGAGGAGCTCCTGATCTCCTGAGGACTTAGAACTTTAATCAGTGGCCCTCATTGGACACCTGGATACATTTTGGCAGGAAAATATGTTAAAGTGCAGCTGCATCTTGAAGAATATATTGGCAAAAATTCCCAGACTATTTTCGCAGCTGCATATTGCTCATCTTATTAGGAAGAAGACTGTTGTGTGTGTCAACCTCAAAAATGTAAACTGTTTGGAGCCAGGTTCTATTAGTCTGTGTAGAAACATAAGCCTAAGCATTGGCCTTCATTATTAAAGTCTTGTTTTGCTAATGAGCTATTACCAACAAGTAATGTATAAAAAGGCATTTTACTAATGCTAAGGAAGTCACCATTCATGCTGCCACAAAGCTGTTTTGTGGTAGTATTGCGGTCCCACACATTAGCAAGTTGCCCCTGAGATGGCACAAGGTGGCACAGCTTCATTAGTACAGTGGAGACTTTGCCATTGGCTTCACTTCTTCAGGATCTCCTGGTCGTCACGTGTTATGCCGCAACTCACAGAAGCAAGTGAATGAAAAATAAAAAAAGAGAAGCCTAAAAAACTGCTGTATAAATAAAGGCATTGCATAACCTAACATAAAGGCAGAAACAAAACCAATCATCTGCAGACAAAATGAACAATTCTGCCGTGGCAGGAGCAGTAACCACGACAGAGGTGGCTGGGGTGTGTCTGTGTGGATGGCTGGTTTGGTGGGCAGGGAAAGACAGTGTGGAGGCTTGGCAGTGGCAGGGGGAGTGTGACAGGCTCTTGGGATGTGACTCTGAAATCTGCATTTTACATTTGGGGTCAGTCAGTTCCATAACCAATGCCTGGGCGTTACCTGGATAATTGCATTAATTGGCTTGTAAGGGTACAGGGTAGAAATTTTTGAACTTCTGTGGCAATTTTGCCAGCTATTCAGCTTTTTCTATAAATGGATATAAGCCTGTGAGGTTTGTGGCTCCATGAAAAAAACCCCAAACTACTAATAGAAATACCATGCAGTTTCTGCTATAATATACACACAGAGAGCCAATGTGCAGCTGGTGATATAACATACATAAGGAAAAAAAGGTTCACATTCTAGGGACATTTTTTCTTTTGGTTATTTTTTTTTTCTTCCCCCCGCCTCTTTCTGCTGCTGTTGCTTCTTTGTTTAATCTGTGTTTAATAATGCCAACACTGGAAATTGCAAACTGTGACTTGCTCTCCTTACCAAGTAGTAAAATTCTGGATACTACAGGATCTAGAACACATCCCCTGGTCCAAATCTGTTAAACCATCATTTGATGTTCCAAGATTTCTCTTGGAGCGTGACACACAGGCTTGAGTCCTGCAGATAAGGGGTACTTATGTTTTCTATATGATTGTATATATGTGTGTGAGAGGGAGACAGACAAACACAGGCAGATGCGGGAGGGGTAGGGAGGCAGGGAGAGAGCAAGAGTGTGCACATACTAAACATGTTTACAGTAAACCGGTTAATCTGAAAAAGTCCCAGTGGGGTTGGCAGCAGCCAGACTGCCTCAGTAGGGTAAGGAGAAACCTCCCCTTGCCCTCCCTAAGCTGTGCTGGCAAACTCCCTGCTGGCTTCCCAGCCAGTTGTGCAATATGTGTGGCCCCTTATCAATCACAGCACTAGGCACAATGTCAACAGGCAGTGACCCACAGACATGCAGTTTTGTGCCCGACTCCAGCGCCTCAGCCCTTTGGCTCTACAAGCAACAAGTAACCAGCCACTGGTCTTCTGCACAAAAACAATGCTTTTTGGCTCCTGCTTGCTCTGGAAAACACTGTTTTTTATAACTTTAGCAGTGCTTCTTACAGGTAAGACATTGCCATGCTTGACTATGTCTAACAATTATTTAAATAGTGACTGTCTTAGAGAAATGAAGCATCCCATTTGGGAGCCCAGCACCCGGTGGCCACAAACAGGGAATCAGATGGCTGATTGTTGAGAACAAATCAATATCTGCACAATTTATTCACATTTGGGACACGCTCGCCTCAGGTACACAAAGTAGCACTAGGACTGCAGCACAATGGCACAATTTCCATGAAAAAGGAGTGTTACGTGGTATTTGGGGTTTGCTTATGTCAGAAGCGGTTATTAACCAGCTCTGAACCTGCTGCTGTTTGCCTTTTAGATTTTACTGAAATCGGAGCCTTTGCCAGTCCAAATGAATGTGAAAGTGTGACCATAGATGATGTGACTGAGAGTCGCGAGGTAAGAGGTTGGCTGCATCGGCTGAGCCAGGATCTGCCTTGCTCACACCTTCTGTGGTGGCAGGAAGAGCAGAGCCCTGATGTCTCCAACTGTATATTATTTTTATGTCTTTTGCCTTACATGTGTAATGCAGTTTTCAATCCTACTTTCAAACAAAAAGTGCTGAGTATGTTAAATGCAAGTAAAAAGCCAGTCAGCTGAAAGATTGTGTTTTATGGGTTAGTGCTCCTGTCTCCTCTGGGCCCAGTGCATACTAAGGGAGTGATCAGACAGTGACATGAGCATGGCTGACATGGTACAGCATAACCAGGGCAGAGCCTATAAAAAAAAAAAAATCTGTCAGACGTGGTTGACTGCTGTAAAACAGCAGCATAGAACTAACAGCTGGAGTTGTGAACCCCATATCAGTACAGACTGCCAGCTTCTGCTGGAGTATTGCCCTCATCACACAGGGGCAGAACAAAGGCTGAGGGCAGCACTTGCAGAGGAGGTGTTTTCCCAGTGGTTGAGACATTGTTTTTTCCCCAGAGATTTGAATTATATTATTTTCTTTGTGTTACTGATGCGCATCGCTTTCAACAATGTTTCTGCAAGCTTCAGCCCGAGAAGCAGAGTTACCCATTGCTGGCTTCAGTAGCCACCACTGAAAATTGGACTTGCACTTTTTCTCATATCTGTGTAAGTGCAAAGTAACTGGTGTCTGTTATAATGTTGTGTTTGGCTGTGGAGTTTACCACAGCTCTGCATAGTCCATATATGATCACAGGCACACACATATGGACTGAAAGCTATTTATAGAGCAATAGCCAGATAAAAATACAGGAACTTTATTGTTTGCACACATTCACAAACATATTTTTACACACACAAGAAAAGACAGAGAGTGCACAAGATGACAGCATTTAGAAGGTAAGAATAACAAGCCAATGTTTTGTATAGAAAGACAATACACACAGTTGTTCATAAAGGCATCTTTTCATATCTAGAATAAAACCAAACCACAATAGTTCTTCATCTTGAACTCACTGTAATAGAAAAATCCTACCTAGTCACTGCTTTAAAAAAGATTGTAGGGAAGTCAGTGTTAATTAAGCTATATAATTTTCAAGCTTGTTCTTGTTTTGCATGTAAAAAAAAATAAATAAAAAAAGAAAAAATGTTTGACTACTTTCCTAAATTAACTCCAAGGCCTTTTCTTCTTCAACTTATCTTTTTTCTCCCCTGATTCCATAGAAATATTCAAAATGCTTTAATGAAATGATTGCCAAGAGTGAGAAAACATCAATAAATTTCCTTGTCTGGACACTACAGGAAGCCCTGGATCACCTGCGAGCTGCTCAAGAAAAATGTGAGTCCTCTTTTAAACCAAAGCGAGGCTCCTCTTTGCTGGGTGTTGAAAAAAGCGGCAGTGGAGAAGCACTAAAGAATTTTTTTTTTATCCATAGTCAGAGTGAGCTAAGTGTCTGCATTTCTTGGGTGGGGGGAGGAAAATAAGATAAAAAGACACCTCAGCCACAAGGTAGAAAGCCAAGGTGCTTACCCACTGTGCAGGCAGGTGTCTGGGATGCATGGCAGCACCAACGCACAGGGTGTCACCGTCCCCACAGCCCAGCCACCCATGCTGAGCAGCAGCCCAGGGTCATGGAGGCAGCAGGGCCTGCTGTGCCCTCCCAAACTGCCTCTCCCATGGCTGGGAAGAGGAACTTCATTCGTATTTTTCCAAGAACTATTTGGATAGTCTGGGCCACAATAGTACTGACTGGCAGTGCTGTGAATTCAAATGACACTTTTAAATTTTAACAAGGACTTTGCTGCCACAGGTGATGGGAAAACTGGGTGTTGCCAAGAAAAAGCATATTTTTTTTTAAACAAGGGAAAATGCTTACTTTGACCGAATCATCTAGTGGGGGGTCAAATTAGCCATGTCAATGGTCAATCAGTAGCCTAGGCTTTGCTTGGGAAGGGGAGGCTTTTATATTCACTTTCACTCTGATGTGGTGTTTTTTCTCCATTTTTTTTTCTTTCCCTAACCCACTTGCAAGTTTGCAAGCAGCTCCCTCCATGCCCGCTCCCGCTGGCCCCTAGAAATGGCGGGCTGGTGTGCGTCACCATTGACAATGCTCAGTACTGCAAACCCATGTGCAACAAGGTAAATAATCATGGTTTCCTGCTGATAGATTGCTGACTCCATGAATTTACAAGTGTTTATTGTGTAATGTGTAGTTTTCCTTCTTATACTTCTTTTTTTCTTTCTTTAGGGTAGGGAGAGGGTGTAGTGTTTGTGTTGACCTTCACTGGCTGAATGTTTTGTCATCTTACTATTACCATGATGTAGCATAAAACACTGTTTCTTTGGTTTTTTCCCTATTTTTGTTTCCCTAGGGTTATGACTTTCAATTCCTCAGAAGAAGTAGGCTGTATGAAGTATGTGGCAATGCCACCGGGTTTTCCTGGACAATGCACCTTGGTGGGGGAAAGGAACTGGCTGTTTGTAACCGTGAGTATGTCTCAGACACACCTGGTCGCAGGGACAGGAAGCTCAGTCTGTTTTGTTTAGAAAAAGGAGAAAAGTTTCTCCTCTTTTGGTATGTAGGACATTGTGAGAGCAGACAAACTGCTGAGACAGAAATCATGTTAGTTTAATATTTACCACAAAGGCCTGGGCTGGTGAGCATCACTCTTCCAGCTTGGGATAGCAAATATGACAATGTTTGTGGGAAAATGCACTTTAAAAAAAAAAGGTAAATAAGTATCACCTTGCCACAACCCTATGTTGCACAAGGGCTGTGTGACCTGCTGGGCAGACAGCAGTATAACATAATAACTGCTGTTTGTCTTGCAATAGTACTTGAAGAACCTCAGCAAAATTGGCCACCACCTGCAGTATTGGCTGTGTGTACATACAATAAAATCCAGCAGCTGGCCTCCAGCCAGCAGTGCTACCTCTTTCATGTGGCAGCCCAAGGGTTTTAGACTTCTCGTTTTGCATCCAATGGGCAATCTGTGACCTGCAGTAGGCTGTCTGTCTCCATTGTTAGTGCTTTAATTTAAAAATAAATGTATGTACACATACATAAAAGGACCAACATATCTCCTTTGGTTAAAGGAAAATATTTTACTGTTGACAGTGCCTTGTTGCAATTGTTTCCCAAGGCTTAACAAAAGCAATCATCTAGACACTTTTATTCCAACTTGAAGTCTTTAGCCTGGAAAATTAGAATGCCAATGCTTGTTATCAGGACAAATCTAAGCTAATTATGCTGCTTTTTTTTTTGGTCATTTTTGATCTTTCCAGCCTCTGACATTGCCATCAGTGGAGCTGAATCGGCCTATTTCCCCACCAACAGCACCTGTCTGCACACGTTGGCCTTCACTGAAACTCAAACAGAGCAGCTAAACATCTTCCTCAAAGAGCTTGGTGAGCAAGGCATCAACGGCTCCAACCGTGACAAGGAGGCTGATTGTATCATCTGCGGTTAACCAGCACCAAAATGTTTGTGCCACCAACCAACTCTCTGTGATTTGATGTGGGTATTCTGACAAGAGAAGCAGAACAGTGACATCATTGTTAAGACATGTAAACATACAGCTTTTATTTCATTAAAGGAATAGAGATCACAGCCATAATCTGGCATCATGTCTTGGGTATAGGCTAAACTTAATCACATAGATCACAGCAGAGGTGTTTCAAAGAAAGAAGATCACTTTTATAGATTAAATTTGTCTAGCAGGAATTAAATAAGAATGAGTTGTTTAATGGATGCAGTCATTAGTTAAACACAATATTTGTTATCAGAAATCATCAGAAGCCAAGGATTGTCTTTACTGAGAAAAGGCCAAACTGCTTTTAGTTGCCAATGAAACACAATTGTTACTCTGATGACCATTAAAGCAACACAAGACACAAGAGTTATCATCTGTAGGGGTATAATTCTTTATTCACACACCTGCTTGATTGGGGGTTCAAGCTGCTTGCATGTGATTTGCATGAGCTACAGACTTGTAGTTTGTTGGTGGGACAACTCAAAGGGTTTGCCCGGATTTAACATCTTGAGGTCATCCCACAGAAAGATATAGCCTTTAGGAGTCAAAAAGTGCCCTGGATGTAACCAGGCAAAATGATGGGAAAAATGCAACATCCCCATCCAGTACAAAGTGTAAGAACTAGGATTGCCCTAAACTAGCAGATGTGTCTTCTTTGTCAAAAAGGTGGAGGTGGATGTTGAGGGACCTGGGGACCTGCATGAGAAGCTTTCTGGTTAGTGTGCTAGGGATCAGTTTCAGTGTCCTCTGTTCAGCCCCTGTAGGGCTCTGGAAAAAAAGCCCTATTGACCCTTCATTTGCTCTAACAACTATGGTGTCTGTGGGATCCTGGGCTCAAGTGTTCTTCTGCACTCACATGTCCTCATGCTCCTTGGGTGTATGTGGCACACACACATCTCTGGGCCTCCCTTAGCCAGAGGTTGTGGTTACCAAAAGCTATGGCTTAGCTTTGGTGGGAAAGTACAAAAGGAACTAAGGTCTGGTTGGTGACAGAGGTGTGACAGGCCATATTTAGGGTCTTTTACATCCTCCCTGCAACAGATACGTACTCTGGAATACCAAAGCCACAGAGTAGGAAGTGTAAAAAGCAGAAAGCCCAGGGCACTGGCCACCTTGCACTTGGTACAAGCAAAGACCAAAGACGCTATAGCACTCGAGAGCCAGTTTATTTGTGGAGCTGCATCTACAGAACAGACATGTATATGAATTATTATGAAATCTAAACAAAAAGCTTAGTTACTACTTGCTTGGTTTTCAGTGGAACCTAGGCTGGAGGCTTTGTTTTAATTTTCTTCTGTTGAACAAACACACAGCAGGTCTGAAGACAGCCAAATCATCTGTTTGTCTTTCCTTTCTCTACCTTTTCCCTATTCCTGTGAATCTCTCAGACACAGACAGCATGGTTATGTGATACATTATATCTAATTTACCTTTACCTCATTAATGAGTTAAATGATTCAGTTATAGAAAATTACACACTATCTTTCCAACTCAGAATCCAGTCATTACAAGCAAAAAACCCATCGTTTGCTTTTGGGCCCAGAATCAGTCAGTCATCTGACTATGAGTGTAGCAGAGAATTACACCAACAAAGGGATGAGTTTGCTGTTTATAAGCTGTGAGGAAACACCTTAGATTCTTAGCAGATTCTACCTTAACTCACTTTGTTGGAGACAAAACTGCTATAGTATTAAAGAAAAGCAACATTTTTGTTCAATCACTGATGGGTTTGTTTATTTCTGGCAAACACATGATCTCTATCAAATGAAATTATAATGTCTTTGAGTCTTGCATTTCCAGCCAATTCATTACAAGCTGATGCTCAAATAAAATAGCTGAAGCAATGAGCACTTTTCATTACCATTTTTCTACTGGTGCTTAAAACCATTTTTCTATAAGCTATAAGCTTTCTATAAGCTATTCCAGTGACTTTCTAAACAAACCAATAAAAGAAAAGAAACCCAATATTGTATTTTATGAGGAATTCAAACCCATTGCGCTTGCAAACTAACAGAGACTGTTAAATCTGTGCATCAAAAATCCTAGTAATCAATGTCCCATAATGTGGAAGAATTAAGCTGGAAAGCTTTAACTTGATGTTGCAAGAATTTGATATTAAGATGGAGACTAATTATTTTTTTCATAAACTTGCAGAGAGGTGGTTTTGCTCTATTTTTTAGATATGAGAAAGGGAAGCTGAACCAATAAGCCTACACAACACAGTTAAAAACCAAAGGAAACCTAATTACATTATTTCCCAGGGTAAATTTGCATAATGTAATTCAGGCAAATAGTTGCTGTATGTTTTGCATTAATGTATACTAGGTGTCTGAGCTTTGGGCTGTCCCTCATGTTCCTGTGCAAACCACAGGATGGGGAGGGTTTTGTGTTTTGGCTCTTGGGTTTTGCAGAGAGAGGGAAAGTCATACAGAAGGAAAGGAAGGAAAAAAGTTTCAGGCCAGCAAGTTTTCAAGATCAGACAAAAGCAGCACAAGATGATTATTTATTGCACATTTCTCTATTGTTTTTTTCCTAGGCTTCACAGTACAATCAGACTAAACCAGTGCCAGAGCATACCTCTAGCTGTTGGTATGTCTACCTGTGTAACTGTGGGTCACTTCAGCTGAAGACCTAGGTAATATTTACTGTGTAACTACAGGAAGGCAGGCTTTCCTGATATGAGTTAAGGGAATACGGTGCTGTATCATACTTGCTTCTCTTTCTGTCTTCTTTTCAGACCATTATAAAGCAAGAGAAGAAGTCAGTTCAGGAACTAAGCCAACAATAGTTAATTACAACGTAGCAAAAAAATGGAAGGCAAAGTGCTGAGAATGGTAGTACATGAAGACAAAATTATACACAACATCTTTTCACAGGAAGTTAGCAGCAATAGAATTGGAAATCCATGTTTTTTTGATGGATCCTAGGCAGTAACAGTCATCCTTGGCAATGTTATCTTCCTCAGCCATCCTCCCCAGGGCTGGGAGGTGTGACAGCCTGTGCTGGGGCTGGCTCACACAGAGCCATGCAGGGAGATCTGCGGTACACGCTTCATTCTCCAA
This sequence comes from Scolopax minor, assembly GCA_028566535.1. Lineage (NCBI taxonomy): Eukaryota > Metazoa > Chordata > Aves > Charadriiformes > Scolopacidae > Scolopax > Scolopax minor. The sequence goes on from JAOXNG010000002.1 coordinate 12,072,485, forward strand.
ATGACCACTGCAGCGGGGGGCAGAAACATGAGAAAACTCATTATCAACACTGCAGCAAAAATGACAAGCAGTATTTCCCATGGGGTCAGGATTGTTTCCACCTTGATTTTCTCCATGTCAAGAGCCTGAAGCTGTAAAGCAAAAAATACACTACATTACTTTCTTGCAAATAACCATTATAGAATCACAGAATCATTTCGGTTGGTAAAGACCCTTGGGTTCATCAAGTCCAACCATCAACCCTACTCTACAAAGTCCTCCCCTACACCATATCCCCCGATGCCACATCTAAACGACTCAAACATGTCCAGGGATGGTGACTCAACCACCTCCCTGGGAAGCATATTCCAATGCCCGACCATTCTTTCTGTGAAAATTTTTTTCCTAATATTCAGTCTAAACCTACTCTGTTGGAGCTTGAAGCCATTCCCTCTTGTTCTGTCACTAATTACCTGCAAGAACAGCCCAGCAAAATCTCTCTACAGTGTCCTTTCAAGTAGTTGTAGACAGTGATGTTGTTTCCCCTCAGCCTCCTCTTCCTCAAACTAAACAGTCTCAGCTCCTTCAACCACTCTTCCTAAGATTTATACTCCAATCCTTTCACCAGGTTCGTTGCCCTGCTCTGCACTTGCTCCAGCACCTCTTGTATTGAGGTGCCCAGAAGTGGACACAATACTCAAGGTGTGGCCTCACCAGTGCTGACTGCAGGGGGACAATCACCTCCCTACTTCTGCTGGTCACTGTATAGATGTGTTTGGTTTACCCAGCATGGGACTGCCAGCCTCTTTCACCTATTATTTTTTCATTCTGAAGAACAAACATATTTTCCTTGGATGTAGGGCCCAAAAGAGCTCCCGGTCTCTTTCTCTGTCCCCTTGAGAGCCTCCTTGGAGCAACAGCCTGCCTTTCCCTTTTGGCTTGGTTGCAGACACTGATTCCAGTGTAAGACACTACATCCATGCTGAAACACTGTTCCTGACTCTTGGGACAGCCTTTGTAATCTTCTCTTTAAAATTTTGATTTTTAAGGCCCACCTCTCCCTCTTAGAGCATCATTTCACAAAGTGCCAAGCTAAAGCTGAGAATAAAAGAATAAAAGTATGAGCTTCGGCTGCAGAGAGGTTTAACAACCAGGCACTGGGGCATATGTGCAGAGCAGGAGCAGAAGCAGAGCTAGTAAGTCTTGTCTTTAGTTTTGCAAAATAGAAAGAGTAGGCCAGTTAGGAAGGAGTTAAATCGTGTTGGGTTTGGGACATGGAGCCAGGACTGTTAACAGATCTGTCCTAATTAGTCAGGGGTTCAATGCAATTCCTTCAGCCGCACACCTGATAGCCATAATGAAACCATAAGGAGGGTGAATAACAGGTGGTAGTC
>JAOXNG010000002.1:12144086-12161753 GCA_028566535.1 Scolopax minor
GGCCAGTAGCAACTGGTCTGCCAATGGCTTTATTGTCTGTGTGTGATCTGCTTCCCTGTGATGAATGGTACAGTCACATTATACACAACATAGACCCTGTTGGCATCTCAGATGCTGCCAGGTTAAGTAATGGAGGTGTGATTCCTCCTTCAGTTTGATAATACTTTGATTTCTCATTTTCAAATCATGCAGTATTTTCCAACCTCACCAATATAGACTAAAGTCATGAAACACCCACGCTGCTGTCATGCCTACACTGATGTTTCCTCCATTGCAGTTACACTGCTGCTGCTACTGCAAAAAAAACCAACCCACATATTTCAGATCCGCTTGAGGTCTTTCTGCATCAGAGTGAAAGCACATTGCTGGGGTCAGGGTAAAGCTTTTCTTTGCTTGTATCTCTCTGCTGAGTGACTACTGAACACATCACTCTCTCCAGCATCACTGTCGTGATGAAAGGTACAGCTGGTATGTTTCAGTTAGATTTTCACACAGAACATTTTGGTCTCTCTTATCTTGCATCTGAATTGCTGATCTGAATATGGCACGCATTTAGTTACCCCAAAAGATCCAAATTTCACTAGGTGCCACACAGGTCTGTTACTCCTGTGTACTGTAATTTATCAATCTCAGCAACACAAAGTCATGAAACTATAACTGAAGATGTGCCTTATGGCAACAAATTGCTAGAGCTGATGTCTCATAGCCTTTCCTTCTCTTATAGTATATTTATGTCATATTTGTTTCCTAATTAGTAAGAAGATGGGAGTGAAAGCATCATCTTTCCTCTCTAAGCATTACTTCTATAGGAATTCTAATCATTATGCAGCACAGAGCTCTAAACTTCCTCACATAGAGCTGAACAAGGTTATGTTGTCCTAATTCCTTTCCTGCGTAAGTACAGATAGATATTTTTAACCTATTTAAATTTGCCTTAATTGTCTGAGTCCACGAAAACTGGTTTTACTTTCTGCTTTGTTTTAGGCAATTCCAAGAAATTAATATGCACTAAGCTGTTTCTCTAGATACTGCAGACTTCTGTGAGCAGTTACAATAATACATTCCCTGGTGATGCAAAGACACCCCATGCTGTTTGCCACTGCCTGCTTTTACCTTGAGATCCAAAGACAGATGAGGCTCCGTCATGATCTCAGGTTGCAAACATCTAACTCCTCTGCACCACTTATTCCCACTGATATGAATTACTTTGACATGGAATTAATCCCAATCCTGTATCTGATTATCAACCATGAGACTGTGTGAGGAAATCTGGTTGACCTTCCTTACACAGTTGCACTGAATAAAGTCGTGACAATGCCATGTGGCACCAGCATTGCCCTCCCCATGCAGCACTATGCTTCCCAAAGAGATCTGTGTACTTTATTGAAAATATAATTAACAAAAATAAATGAGAGTAGATACAAAATTGCCTATATGATAGCTACGTAGGCAGTCTGCTTAATGTTCTTCACTGATCAAGCATAGAAAAGAATTTTCATTTATGTCCTCTTGTATTTCCTTTAAAGCAGAACTTTAACAATTATTTCTTGACACATTACAAATAATTCCCAAGGTAATTCATTTTCCATCATAGTATTAGCTTTTTACTCTGACTATTCCCAGCTTAAAATTTAAACACCAAAGTCAGATATTGTTTCTGTTACCTAATTAAGTGTAAAATATTTTAAATGGAAAAATAATGAAATAACATCCTTAAGTGCTCTCTGTAAATCTTCTGGAATTCAACGCCTTTATCACAAATACATAATGGTTATTCAAAAACTCTCATATAATAAATGGTCCAGAGAAGTCACAGTGAACTGAAGTATCACTTTTGCCATATTTGCAAAACTTTTCCTATGTTTGCATGTTTTACTCAAGTAATATTGCTCCTGGGACTGTAGTTTGTTTTGGAAGTTGATACGAGTCAGAAAGTTGAAAGACAACAGACCACATACAAAGTTCTCAGTGCTTAACCCTGATCTTCTAATTAATAGCAATATCGCATCAAGAAATCAACTTTTCCCCCCTCTCCATTACTAGAGAACTGTCATATCAAAATAAATAGAGAGGAAGTTACTCCTCTGTAATTTTGCTGGCAACTACACTTGTATACTGTCTCCTGTAACCCAGCACAAATCTTTAACTCTGCAGACAGAGAAGGCTTCCCAGACTGAGATGATCGTTAGGTCTGTAACACTTCAACATCTCACCTGTCAAGGCAGGAAAAATGACGAACTACTGGGAAAAGGAGTAGAACATAGGCACAGTTCCGCATAACTTCCCCCATTGTACATGGTCACTAGAAAAAAGAACAGATTTGAGTCTTTCTAAAATATGAATCATGTTTCACGATTTTTTTTACATTCTAAATTCATATAAAATGTACCTCATTTATTTTTATATAGTTTCAGCATTTTTATTGCCACAAGCATTTTCTCCTTTTTACCATCATCTTGGTTAATGGAGTTTTGTTTTCAGGAGGAAAACGTAGAAATGAGGAAAGACTAAAAATACAAGTTGCGTATGAAGTCTGGTTTTGGTTCTGTTTTCCTGATCTGTCAAACTCCCCGGCTTTCTCAATGGAAAAAAATTCCCACATCTCAGCTCTGCTCTGTCAAACATTCGTGTGCATGATCTGCAGTGCTGTGAGATAAATCTCAAACAATGTTACTTACTTTATGGAAATATCCTTTTATCTATAAGGATGTAAACAAAACCAGAGTCTGGCCTACAGCTCATACATTACCAAGTATTTCTTTTTGTCTCATTTCAAATACAGACCTTTTTTTTTTTTTTTCCCCGCTAGAACACTCCCAAAATTGTATTTTAGAATAGAAACTTTCCAGGTTTGAATGAATGGTGGTTTTTTAAGTAAGGAAAATCCATTTGGCTGCATTACAGCTATATAAAACTAAAATAAATTTTTTACTGACAAAGAAATATTTTTATGTATGCTTTTACTTCCACAGGCATCATAAAAATTACCTTAATTCATTAAATTTAGCGTGCAAAGAACATTCACTTAAGTTCAAACTTTTTGACACAATTTAAAAATTTTGTGTGTAAAAAAGAGTTTTGTTTACATGTTTTCAGATAAGAATATATTCCAAATTTAGGAACAATATGTACCTTCTCAATAATTGAAAAAAAACCCAAATGTATCATGTTTTCATTTTCTGATCCCTCTCCCCAATGTCATTTTTTTGGGAAACATGGGGATGGAGAAGAAATATTATTTTGTTTTTTTTCTCAGATGACTTTTAAAGGATAGTTTCTAGTATTGGGTACTTTTTTTCCCATTTTGTTTGGAATAGGAACAGGTCCAAATTGTTTATTACTTTCATGATGACTGATGTGGATGAATCAACACCCGGGGTTGACTATTTTCTAAAAGCTGTATAACTGTTATTGCAGCTGTATCTGTGGACTGTAACATCTCATTTGAATTCATGAGACCTGTTATAAATTTTAAATATATATGAAGTGATATTAAAGTCTAATGAAGAACAAGAATCCCATCTGCTACCTGCAGTCTAGTAATATACATAACATAACAGAGGGAAGCAGTAATATAAGAAATGAAGATGGAAACTTGTTTGTTTATTAAAACTTCAAATTTGTTCTCATCATTCCTTATAATCTCTCTTGATAAAAATCATGTTCCAAAGTGACTTCTTTCCAGATCTCTGCAGAGATCCTCGTGTTTTAACACACTGAAATGTAGCAGAACATCTAACTGCTGTATTTTTTTTGAAGAAGAAAACTACTTAAATTCCTTAAGAGCAGCTTATTTTATATGCAATTTTGCTCACACATGAGACTCTTTTGAAGATGCCTGCTCTCTTATTTCTGTGGAATATAAAACAAATTTAATTTTGGGTTTTCAACTGAGTTTCATATCATGAGAATTGCAGGGACAAAAGTGGTATTACCTGAACAGTTATACCACATGTAAAGGTGCAAGATATTCTTCATGATACCAAACAACATATTTTTAACTCTCTTCTCCATACTTTTCAAAACTGATTTTTCACAAACTTCCATCAAGAGTTATTTCTGAGCTCAGACACAGAGGAAAACTCAGTTCTCCAAAGTGACTACCAGTAGGCTGTGAACAGTAGGGGTTGAGAACATGATGGTATCCTTGGTATGATCCTGGTATCCCCTGCCTAGAGATAATAGGTCATCACACTACATCTTTAAAATGCATATTTAGTTGCTCTTAAAACATTGAATTTGTGATGAAAGGAGGAGCAGGCAAATTTTCCACTGACATCAGCAATGCTGGCACTTCACAGTGTTCCCCCCCCTAGTCCCAGTGTCACTGTCATCACTCACTCTGTACTGCACAAAGCTACCAAGGCCCAAAAAGCCCGACTGACCCATTCACAGAATATTTGTAGTACAGTGAGATGTCACTACTGACTGTAACTTTGCCTAATGTCTAATTTACCAAGAAAATAATTTTAAATTGAGGTTTTTAAAGCCAAGAGAGTAAGTGAAGAAGTTTGGCACACTGCTCAGCTGTGGGCCGAGACAAGTCCAGGGAAAACATTAAGCCCCCATCAATTTTGTATAGGTACACATTAGAAGTATGCCATACTTTGTTGAGAATATTTGCATTTGCTACAGTATAAATCCATCACAATCACAAAATCCAGCAGCCTGACACTTGCACTTCAAACTATTTTCATTACGCAATACCAGTGTGCTCGCCATACATATTCCTGAACAGGAACAGGGATCATATCTTTCATGCAGGAGCAGCAAAACTCTAGTGGCAAGAAGGGTCAGACAGCACTCTCCGATGCCGCAGTCCAATGGGATCATAAACCCAGAACAAGCGTGGAGTTCTGTACACTGTTTAAGCTATTTAAACTCATCCCAGGATTCTTGGTCATCATTTCTGGTTATTTTCTTATATTTCTAAATATACTTGAATAAGACTAGCTGTCCATTTCTTAATAATTTGTGCTACCTGTCACAATTCATGCTGCCTGTAATAATTCTGACCCTGTAACACAGAACAGTCAGAAACAGATAAAACACTGACAAACATTTTTAAATATATATGGATATACGTAACAGAAAATGACATACTTTTGTGTTAAACTCTAGTTACTCACCATGCCGGATGACAACCAGTGTTTTAACCTGAGAGCTTCCTGGCATCTCATTTTCATCTTAGTATTTTCACATCAGTCTGTGCCCCTATACTTCCAAGTGTAAATGGAAGAATCTGTCACACCACCAGAAAAATAGTTGCTCGCTAGTTATTTCTATAGTCGAGGCCGAAGGCAAAGATATTAAAAAGGCAAAGATATTAAAAAATTTACGAGAAAAACTACTTTATAGGCACACATTGATGCAGATTTTAGTGCTATGCAGATTCACAGACAAGTGTTTGTTATTAACCATTAGAAATAAATTAAAAGTAGAAAAAGTCTGGTAAGAGTACTTACAGGATAAAAGTAGTCTCAAAAAGCACCAATGGAATAATGATATAAGGCCCTATTGCTTTTAGCCAACACACTCAATTGTGTCTTAGAAAAGATAGATTTCGAGTTAAAGAAGATATTATATGCTAAGTGCTTAAATCGCTTTTGAGGAGAAGCCACACTACCTTAGATTACTTAAAACTGAGAGACAGAATCTTTTGTCATCTGTGGGCTTTGTGGATTTGAGTTTGGGGCTTAGGTGTTGTGTGGGGGGTATTTTTTTTTTCTTTTTTAAAATGCTATCAGCATCCAAATTGCACTCCGGATACTGTCCATTCACATTATGTCGATGAATGATGCAAGACTTCAAATATAATTACAGCTTTGATTTTTCTATAATTCCTAAGCAAGCTTCTAAAGGAAACTAAAAATAAACAACCAAAAAACCCAAACCTATCAAAACTTACATGGATTTTTTCTTTCACAACTCATAAGAAATTGCAAACTTGCTATTTTTTTAGGGAGACACCTAGGGTCTCTAAATAGCAATAAGGTCTCTAAATAGCATTTAAACTATCAGAAAGTAGACAGACAGAAAGCCATTAGCAAAAGATTATCTTGGAATGATCACATAATGTCAGCAGTAAGGGGAGTAAGTTCTGATCTTAGTGCATGAAATTTCACTGCTCTAAATATTGTACATTATAATATAAATGGTCCAGCCTAAAGAGAACAGAACAGAGATTTTTCTTTGTGTATACCTAACAGCAAGTCCATCTGAAGTCTAATACCAGTTCACTGGGTGAGAAAGAGTTCATTAATGGGCATCTGTGCAGATTCATCACGCTGTTCCCTGTCGAAAGGCATGAAAACACAGGGCTGAAGTCTGTCCCTTGGCTATCACAGTTTTCATAGGTAAAGTCGAGCATCTATTGTTTCTCAAACCAAAGGAAAATGCAGTAATTAGCGAGGAAGGACTTGAAATATTTTGTCTTTCTTTTTTCCTCTGAAGAGGGGAAGAAGGAAATAAAAGCAGAAAGCTGTAATAAGATTACAGAGAAGTATGGAAAAACTGGGATAACTAGGAGTTGGATGGACAGACACAGATGACATCTACATGTAGACTTTAGGAAGGTAAAGACTTTTTTTTTAAGTGCAGATTAAAAGCAGATTATCCTAACAAACTACAAATCTTCCATTTTCCCTATATACATCAAGCTCCTTCAGTAAAGACATTTATAAACTGTCAATACTGGCCCCTTGTGACCACCTCCATCATGCACCATAACTAAAGAATTTATGTCTCCATATCACTGAAAAATATGCAATCAGCTAGAGCATTTCCCTTGGCAGATGCATTTAAATGCTCTAGTGGTGCTACCAGTAACTTCTACAACTGCCTTTCACCATGCAGCTGCAGCAACAGGAAGAATCCATCTCTCCAAGGTAGTAAGAGGTGGCAGCAGCAAAGCTGACTTGTCATGATCACTGCCACTCACACAGAAGAAAAATTTCTGCTCTATTAACAGAAATCTGTGTGTTTTACAATGGCACAACAGATGTAGAGCACTGATGAAAACGATATAGATGGCGATGCTGCAAAAACTCTTCAGGCAGAAACACAGTTGTCATGTACTGAACGTCTCACATACGTTGCCACGGCAATGATTTTAGGAAGGTTTGGCTGGGCCATAAGCTAAACTCCTGCTCTTTCTGAAGTATTCCTCAGGGTTTTCATCTCCAGATGGAGAAACAATAGAGCTGAGTTCATCGTGTCATCTTCAAGATGACATCTTTCCACTGAAATACAGTGCCAAGCACTGGGTACAAGCCTAGTACATGAGGTGGAAATGGAAACCACAGCCTTCTGCTGCAGAGATACAAGCCAATACTTGAGTCATCTCAAGAACTTCACACAAATCCTTATATGCTGCTTTTTACATTAGAAAATTGATAAATCGATAAAAGCATATCCTTCCAGGATCAGGGCATCCAGGTGGCAGGATGGGAGTAAAGAAAACAACCACAGAAGTACGAGTCCAGGTAGAGTTTTCTAATGCACATTATGTCCTTTATGCATTCCTGGAAACTTACAAGACCATAGCAAATCTTAACTAAAACTGAATACAAAAAGTAATTCAATATTAAAAATAAAAATCAATATTACCTGAAAGATAAATCAAAACCTTACCTTACAGGTTGACAAAAGGATGACCAGCTGAGAATTCATTCAGAGCTGATCTGTGCTAAATATCTAATGCTAACTCATCTCCCGACTCATCTGCCTCATTTGTTAGATCCTATCCTTTAATCTCCAAATATCAATGACAAAGTGATTGCCAGTGATTTTATGCTTTTCAGTGCCCAGGACAATGGGACTGCTCAACTACCTCAAAGAGCTAATACAGACTTCATGATGAGAAAGGCACTGCCAAAACCACCAAGGAAAGTTGTTGTGGTTTTTTTTTTTTTAATTCTTCTATAGCATCTCTAGCAGCATATGGAATTTTCAATATCCCATTTTTAAAGTGCCTGAGATTTTCTTAAGATAAAAAAGCATGGCATATTGAGACAAAAAATTCTCAGACGCATTTCATCCAATTAAAATACTCAAGATTCATTCTAAACTGTATTAGTCCACTGTGATTCAAAATGTTAAATGCTTCATCAAATACTATCAGATAGAAGGATTTCAGTAGCAATCTGTGACTATGGAAGTGAAGTAATTACACAGTGGGCTTCTACAGCAGCATATAATCTCCTTAACTCTTAAAGAGGAACCTCAGTTTGACACCTGCTTGGCTTCCTGCTGGCAGCCTATGCATCTGGGATGCTTTATGCTTTTCAGATTGTATAGCTCACCATAATTAAAGTGGAACCTTCACACTGTAAGAAGCTTCAAAAAGAAAAGAGGATATTTACAGAAAAGGAAATGAACTTGGACAGTCATCTCCACTTTTTCTTTGCTCAATGTTTGATATTTGTACATGTATGAAAACACATAGACCCCTTGAATCCAGTTTCTTTTGCTGATTAAGTCAGACATGAAGTCTTCTGAGACTTGGTCCGTGAAACCACCACCAACCAGATACATATCCTATGGGGCTCATAGGCGAACTTTCCCCTAACATCAGTCTGTCTTTCTATCCTAGGTAATTCTGAGTGCACTTAGTACATTACCTTGTATGGATAGTGAACAGAGGAAACACCGGCTTCCAGTAATGGCTGGATGATACTACTTAAAGAATACTTTATGCCAAAAATAGATAAAAGACTGAAATATAATCCTTTCTGCTATCAAACATTTTGGCAGTGTAATATAGAAGACACAGACAGTGTTGAACAAGAACAATGTTGTTGCATTAGCTGCAACGAAGTGATTCTTTCGGGAGATTTCCTGTTAGAAAAAAAGTATTGCAAGTACTGAGACAGCTAATGATATATTACTAAAATTTTATTTAATAACAAACAAATACCCATACTCACTGAAATACTTTCCCCTTTGGCATATTTTTTTCCTATGAGTTCAAGAGATGCCAGACCAACATATGTGCAGATCTTTAACAATACATATAGTATAGTTAAAGGTAACTGGGACATAAAACATGCAATTAATATCTCAGATATTGGGAAGCTTTCAGGACGGGAAGATTAGCATCTGTCAGCATAAAGGCTTATGATGACAAGACAGTGCAATAAAATATTGTTAGAATAGCAGCTAACCTCTTGCAAAAGTGATGACATGATTATAAAAAGATAGATGAAACTACTGCAAAAGGAAGGATTAAATGCTTCTGAAACCCTGCTTAGACTACAACATGATTTCTTCAGAAGCTTTCTTCAGAAGTGTAAGTAGCAAAATGACTTCACCTGTTTAAAATAAATGACTGCAGTGGTATGGACAACAATGAGAAGGGGATAATTAACCTGCTGACAACACATCAATAAATTAAAAAAAAATAATTCAAGTCAGCTCATTTAAAAACTGTAAATAGAAGACACTGTCTCAGGAGAATACTGGAGGTTATTATAGTTAGAGCCTTACATGAGCAATAGAAATATGATGTCTTCTGCCAAGAGGATTTAAGGATCACACTTGTCTAATAAATGGCACATTGAGACCCCAAAGAAAAGTGAAATGAAACCACTATTCACAAAGAGCACTGTAAATTGACACAAAAACCTGCAGTGAACCTGCATCTGCAGATACGTCCACCATCTTCCCAAGAAATACATGCAGGAATATAATATTGGTTAGCCATTTCTGAGGGACTGTTATAATAAAAAATGAGAACAGGTTTGTGTTCTTTGTTTTCCCCTTTGATTAAAAAAGCTGTAGAATGTAATTGGTGAAATCTACTGCCGTTAACACAAAAAGCAAATTTCCTATTGATTTCAAAACAAGTTTGACTAGTGATTTCATAAAATACACACATAATGAAATAGAATTCCTTACTATTTTATTATTCTTGCCCATAATCTATTACCATTAATTTCTACAACTCTCCCCAGTATTAATTCTGGCCCATAGAAATTTTGGCATCTTCACTGACAATCAAGACAGCAATCTTGAAGGTTTATTTACATCAATGATGATACAATCTGATCTTAATATAAAGTGGTTAAAAATCAGTAATAGAACGAAAAAGATGTGTCCCTAGAACGAAAAAGTATATTCTGACAGATTAAGAGAAATGAACAGCACCATCAGAATTGAAATAAAATCCCATCTGTTTGCTCAGGTTTTATTGCAATGTTGGTGATTTATTGCATTCTTGGTGACTTTTCATACTTCCTCTCATCTACTACCAATGGCTGGAAAGCAAAGTACTCTTGGGAGGAGCTCACATTCTTTGTTGATGATATCCAAGATCATGCTCTGCCATGCGTACAGGTTGCAAGGCTTCATTGAGTTGATCAATACTTAACACTTCCAGTGGAACAGCACACGTAGTCTTTTAACTGAAAATCCTGTAAAAAGCAAAAATAAAATAACTAAGTGAATCTTGCAAGGGCAGCGCAGCAAGCCATTATCATCATCCACAGAGCACAGCCACTTTTGACCACTGAACTGTGGCACCACACTGTTTCAAACCAGAAAGAAGAGTGCCTTGTCCTAAATCATCACTGAGACAATCTGTAGTACCAATATGAGGTACCCTAAAAGAAGACTTAAATCATCACAAGAGAAACTTTTAAAAATATGATCATTGCAAAGTCATGTAGCTACAGGCTACATTTATAATTTATGATTTACAGATTTAGAGTGTGAGATTGTAGTATTATGCAGCATGATTTACAGTATGAAACTGCTTAGATATATACAATTGAAAACCAAATTTCTATGTCTTGCTTTCTTTTTTCTTATTAAACAATGAATTTACAGAAGTCTTAGTAGCATCATCTAAAAAGATTTTTCCCTTTAAATATGGGAATATTAAATAAAAGATGAATGTTCTTACTGTAGTTAATACAGTCAAATTTTTCTTGTAAAGATCAACTTGAACCCCACACTCTACTGGGATCAAATCCCACTCAAGAGAAAATAAAATGGGGGAGGAAAGTGAAGCAAAGAGCATTTAGACTTTAAAAAATACTTAAAAATAAAATAAATTGCGTGACTGAAGATTAAGAAAAAAGGGGATCAAATCATGTACGTTAGAAGACTTCAGTCATCTAAGTCTATGATCTAACATGGCCCAGATGACAGCGACATTCAGTAAAAGCAGTGTCCAGAGACTGTAAACAGTGTCATGACAGATATTTTTCCACATAAATCACAGAATTTACGAGTATGTGGAACTAAGAGAGTAAATGATTCATGGGGAGACACACCACATTTGCAAGATCATGCTGCGGGCAAACTTGCATCCAGAGACATTCATGGAAATGTTGTTCTTGGCTTAACCTAACCTGCAGTGTGTTCATCTTTCTGCTCAGCCTAACACTAGACACAAAGCCAAAACACACCGATTATCTCACACAACACATGCCGAGATCAGATTGTTGAGAATAAAGTGAGTCTCGGATGACAAACACTGTCATTTTAGTACAGTCCTGGATTTACATATCCTAAGCATTTTGGCAAACAGTTTGTCAAACAAAACAGTTTGGGATAAAGTGGAGTTCATGAAGAAACAAGCCCTATCTAGGAGGTAGCAAATGCAGTTTCCAGACTGTGTGTCATCTGTCATGGACTGTGTTAATGAGAGCAGTGGTTTGGGCACCCAGCTGCACTGACATGGGCTGAAGACATCACCAGAATAGAGTGGAGAGGCCGGTCCTTCGGCCAGCACCCCTCACCACAGCCTCTTTGACAGGCTTAGTGGGTGCTATTTCGTCAACCATGGCTGCATATTTCCCACATTAGAGGCCCTCCATGGCTGGGTGAGGAATGTGGCGCAACCTCATAGTCATTTGGACATACCCATTTTCACTACATTTCACTTTCTGAACAGCTGCCCACTCTCTGCTTAGGCATTTCACACTTTCTTACATTAACAGCTTTTGTCTGCTTTGCCTGTGCTGTCCCCAAGGCAGGTATAAAACAAGGAGTGAGGTTCATAGCTGTTGGCATCTTGTATCTCAAGACATCTGATACGTTCCTCCCACAGACAGACTTTCCCTGCTTTACCTATGCCAAATTTGTTAAGCTTCACAGCCAGGCAAAAAAGAGAAGGGAAAATTCTCTTTTTTTCCAGGTATAACGTGGTTTGCAGCATATGATCAAATAGTCTCTCCCTTCCTAAACAACCCTATACACACATGGTGGGTGTTTGTTTAGTCCCGACGGGAAGCCGCTCTGCACAGCCCTTGCAAAACGATCCAGCTAATGTGGATCCTGCCCCATGCTGCCAGGCGGAGGAGAAGCTGCTGCTGGTGGGACTCAGCATGTAGAGGGATGTGAAAACAGCCAAGCCAGGGACAGATGAAGCTACTGCCTCCTGACAGCCATGAACCTCTCTCCCCTTACCTCAGTCTCCCACGTCTCTAATGACAGCATAAATACTGACAGAGGTGAGCAGAAAGTTATTTTTTATCAATTGAGAAATAATAATACTGCATCTATGAGTCCCTGTGTACTGCTTAGAAGAGAATGAGGAAATGAAACAAGAATCTTATTTTCTATAGGTAAAGCTCCATATGAACTATTTCCTTCCCCCCCGAAATCTATTTTGAGCAACAGGCATTTCAGATATGTTTCCAATTGTTGTGTTTATCATGTAACATGCATATCTCAAGGGGGAGATGAATTGCAATAGCATAATAAACAGTTCATGGGAATGAATATACACATTACAGTTCTGTAGCTCTCCCACGAATTGAATGGATTCCTGTAAGCTTTTGTTTAAAAACAAGTAGTATGATTTGAGTGGAAAACAATACAAGCTTTAGATGATTTAAACATACTTCTGAGATATTAACATTACTCCAAATACTTCCTTAGTTTTTCCTTAGTGAGCAGATTTGGATTAGGTGGATTACCTGGTTTAGCTGAGATTTTACTTTAAGCTGTTGTCAGCAAGAAAAGCAGAAAATGCACAGGACAACATTATTACACAAAAGAAGTGCTGAGACTGTAATGCCCACTCATTGTAATGGCCCATTAATGCCGAAACATTACCTGCTTCTGATGGCAATCAAACTGTACCTGCTAATTACTCATACATAAGAATGTCGTGTTGGTTTTGAAATAAGAAATAATATCTATAATTTCACTGTATTATGCCAATTATGTCAGTTTTCTTCTCTTCACAGGGAATCATTCAAGACACTAAAACTGGTGAACACTCCTATCTTTATATCACAGAGAAGCCATAAGACACAGCATCTCTACCTCAATTTCATACACTTCCTGAATCACCAGGTGAAAAGAACAAAACATTAAAAAAGTGCGAATCCTACCACAATAGGAAAAATATCACAGGACCTCTAAGGCTACAATTATTATAGCTGCAACAGCTGCTGCTGTCTGCTTACATTTTCAATAGAAAAGGACAATAAAAAGGGAGTTTTATGTGGCTTAGGTGCATTTTCCATTGAGGCATGAAGGCTTTTCAGCTCTTTCTCATCTACTTAGAAATGTTTTATCATAAAGACTGACAATTTTTGTTGGAATACAATGCAGACCAAGACTATTCATGTTTCCAAAATACCATGCTGACAGTAAAGCCACACAAAAACAGTATGTTAAGTACAGCTTACTGAAAACATAGGAAATATTTTTGAGTTTTATTATCTATACCTGTGAGAATTCATACCAGAGAACTACTGCTAGGAAAGTACAAAAAATTGCTGATATATCACAGCACTAGAAATGTGTTAGCTTATGATATGTGTTTGGTAACCATGGGTACTAAATAATTTCACAAGGATTTCACATAATCTAGGAACTATAAATAGAACTGGAAACAAAATAGGAGCTTAATTGCAGTATCCTTGGGTCAGGAAGCACAATGTTCTTTGTAACATGACTCATTTCTGTGTGTTCCAAAAAGGATTTTTAAGATATTTATGACAATATCATAACCTCTTTTTTTGTGTATTTCTTCTTTTCTAGACTACCTTCTCCACCACTTGTGACTCAATCAAGCTGAGCCTGGGTGATAGTGAACAGGAGAGTCATCATAAGTTCTCACTCAATTTAGTTAGAAAGAGTACAGCATAATGTGTACTAGCTGAGAAAAATTATCCATGTGAAAGACACACAGAGTACTAGTCAAGAAATTGACAGAAACTACTGCTAAACCACAATTATAAGTATTTCTTCAATGTTACAACCTTTTAAAAAATTTAATCTCTTTGCAGACTTACCTTACAAAAATAATAAATAAAAAAAAGCAGAACTGAGTATCTCCAGAAGACAAATGGTTAAATATAGTAGACAGTTCCCTACCTTAGTTGTGATAGACTCAACATGCAGGTAACTTTGGTTACGTGAATAATTTAAATTATGGACTAAACCACTTCCAAACAAAGCTAACAATAAATTATGTTAAGTAACTCAGCTTCTGAAGAGAGCTTAGAAGTTCATGATATTACAGAGAACTCTGCTTTAGCAGAATAGGGGCTACTATTATAACTTCTTTTCATATTTTATCATTCCCCTTAATCACCCACCCCTCTCCTCTTGGTGTCTGTGCTTTGAGAGGAAAAAACATTTGTAGATTTTTAGGAAGATTTTTCTAGCGTAAACAGAAAGGAAAAAAAAGCAGCAGCTTGTTTCAAGATTACTCAGACACTTCACAATGAAAATGCTTCAGCCTTACAAGCTGAGTTTGTCATCAGCTTTGTGAACAGTTCTGATGGGCTGGGTACATTGGAGTGACTTGCTCATATCTGTATTCGGTCTTCTTTCATTGCAGTATTAGCAAAAACTATAGGCGTATATATTTTCTATAAATGAACTTCCATCCAGTGACTGTTATCCCTAACTTCACTTTAAGAAATGCTTTAAATCCAAACTAGCCAGCCTAATAGGTCTTGTGGTATAATATTCAAACTCTGCTGAGAATCAAAGCAATAATGCAGTGGGACTTCAACCTGAAGCCACAGTTCAAGTTTGCATAATTCATCATCTGTTAATCAAATCACTCTGGGCTCTGAGGCTGTGGCTAGGCTGAGTGAAATAACTGCCAGCAACACTTGCAGAGAAGACAAAGATTGGGAGCACACCAAGCCACATCCAAGCAAATGCTCCAGCAGTTTTTCTCTGTCAAACTAATTCATGGGTGCACATTTTTTAATGGGAAAGTCTTAATGAATTTAACACAAACGGGTCTTTTTCTAGCATATGGATTTATACTTACATAGCTGGAGCTAATTACAGATTTTTTTTTCATGCTTTTTGGCTACCCTCATTGTTAAAGTGGAAAAATATGTACAATACAATATTAAGGCAAAGAAATGTTTTTCTCATCCTAGCAAGAAGTCTCAGTTATTAGATTTCCTATTTTAAAATAAAAGTCTTCAGTAAACTTTTCCAGAACTGGCTGGCCATCATAAGATGATTAGCTCATAGCTAAGCATTTTAATTGTCTAAAGAAGATTTCCATTATTTACCTATGAGTATTTAAAAAGTTGCATTCTACACACAGAGGCAGACTGGAGGATGTCCCAGGATACACACTGGGGCTCTCCAACCTCAGGACATCAGTGCCCAGCCCAGCTGGCAGGTCTGCAGAGATTCCCCACTGAACCGCCCAAAGAAATACACCCCTGCTGGGTACTCCCTCTGCTGAGGAAGAGCTGTGCTACGCAAGGAGAGATGCAGCATGAGATCTGAGATGAAGAAGACAGCCAGGAGGACCACTGCCATCCCACTCTGGAGGTGACCAGGTCATTACCCAGCAGTCTTTTCCCATATGTGCCTGGGACTGCATTTGGATTGCTAGCTGGAAATTATTTTCAACATGTGTGAAAACCTTTCTGATAAAAAAAATAAAACTTATGAGAATAAAAGGTGTTAAAACAAAACTCACTATTTTCTTAGTTTATTCCAAAGTTGTGCTTGACTTCATATTCATTAGTAGGCGTCGTCATGGTCAAGCTTGACATTCAAGCAAATGCTGTAGTCTAATTAAGTTTCAGGACTAAAGTCCAATGTACAGAATGTTCTTACTGGCATACCTTTTGGCAGAAATCTGTCCATTTAGATATGAATTTAGTTACACTAGAAAAAAAAATTAAAACTTCACCTTGTTTTATTTTTTCAGTATCCCCTAGAGAAAGAAATCCACGCCAATTATCCCACTAGATAGTCCTTTCTTCAGTGAGGGTTAGAATATTAACGCAACTGTAAAACGGATTTTCCTTGCAGAAGGCAAGGAAACTTCATTAATTAGTATCATCTGCAAACAATGTGGCCACCCACTATAATGGTTGGCTGCCAAGCATTATGCTTCTCGTAAGTTAAAGTTGAAGACCTATCAGAAAGCACAAAGATGACCAAATGTTAGCAACTTATAAATATTTGGTCACCAGGATATAATTTACATATATAATGTGCCTGTCAAGGTAAAAGACATCTATCTACCTACCTGATGGTGTCCACTAGAAGAGATACAAGATATGTTTTATCCTTGTGTTAGTAATTCCCTTTTGGACATTAATTCTAAGAACTACCAGATTCCATAAAAGTCAGAGGAAATTGAAAGTACAGTAGAAATTAATACCTCTTTAGTTCAGGCTGTTTTCTTTTCTTCAGAATCTATGATGAAATCTTTTCATAAGTTTTATGCTGGTTGAAATAAAGCCTAGAATTTTTAATAGTTGCTAAAGTAAATTATTTTGCTCTTTCTCTGCTTCTCCAATGAGGTCAGATCACAAAAAGAAAAAATAAGAGCAATTTTACTTCACCTAAACATGAAGTATAGGACAGAAATGGCAATTATACAAAGAATATGTGATCATTCACATATTAGACCTGCAATTGGTTAAGATGAAAAATAGAGCACTGTTAATATCACTGATACTGAAGGAGTTCTAATTCATGGAAGAAAATTTATAGACAGAATAAGAGAATATTTTAAGAAATATTTGAAACAAATATGCACTAATTACATTAGAAGGAGACTGTAAATTCTTAAATACTTTTTTCTAAGTTTGTATTACTAATAATATTCAAATATTCCAGATATTTCTCTAGCATGAACATATTTGGATCTCACAATAAAGCATGAACGATCCCAATTTAAATTTTCTCAGTATCTTTGAAGGTTTAAGAGATTCTGAAAATCCTGTGAAAGTCCATTATGGAATATGTATACCTTAATATGGCCTTATCAAGCAAGCCGGCTATTGGAGAAACTGAAACCTCCTTCCCCTACAGCAGTAAATATTCATCTGTAGATCCTGCAAATGTGTATGGTAGTCAATATAGAACAAAGTCATTAATAAACAGAGATTAAGAAAAAGATTAATTTGCATCCATTAAATGAGTTCATTTCTTTGATCAGCATTATCTAATGGAAAGGGCATTTGAAAGTAAATGGTTTAGGGCTAACATCAGGCTAAAATGCTCTCAGCCAGGTTTAGTGGAACATTTAGAGAAAGTCACAAAATAATATGAAATCATCTTCCTGTCAAACCCTGGCTTGCCCAAGGTTAGGCTGACATGCATCTCCCACCAGTATCTCCCAGACTTAGGCACCAGAGTAGTCTTTGTGTGAAGCTGTTTTGGTAAAAAGTCCACCCAGTCACCATGTTCCCTCTCTCCCATATGGCT
>JAOXNG010000002.1:12164978-12185845 GCA_028566535.1 Scolopax minor
CACGTCCTCTGGCCTTGAATAAAGGATCCGAGGGGGCAGAGCTGCTGCTCTGTGGCAGTATCCCTGTACACAGCAGGTACTGGAGTTCTCTGCAGGACATATTCTTCTTCTCTTACAATACAGTAGGAACCTAAGTTATTAAACTCACAGGAAGCTGATTTTATTAGTTGGGGTGTTCAGGGTTCATCCTATATATAAATTAATGAGATCTATGTATTGCAATCAAAGATTGGCCTCTTTTTGCCTTCTGTTGAGTGACAATGCAGACAGTTTTCATGAACACTGAGAAACGAGCATGTTTTCATCAACACTGAGAAACAAAGTGTCACAGAACATCCTGGAGCTTCAGGGTCCCTGCCTAATACCCAGAACATCAAAACAAGTCGTTCTCACACAGAGAAAGACGAGAAGCCTCTTTAGCGACAACACTGCTGCCCATGTGCCGACTGACAATCAGATCTATTTATGGCATCACAGTACAGGCCCCCAAAATCACCACGATTTTTGCAAACAGCATGGTGAATTTCTCTAAGCCTGTCCTTTCACATCATGTGCTGTTATATTTCTGTTACAATGTTAAAACAACACTGTCATTTCCCTTGAATAACTTACACTGTAATTTTCAAACCCAGGCAACAGACACAAAAACTAGTCCAAAGCAGTAAAAGCAGTTGATTAACTGAGTGGGACAGTTACAGAAAACTACTATATAACAATTGGTGTGCAAACAGAAGGGGATGTTTGAGGATTTCTAAACTGCAAAGGCAATAAAGCACAAGACAAAGGGAGATCTGATTTGGAAAATTTTGAAGCTGTCAGCATGCTAAAAGAAGATGAGGCCAGGAGGCACTCAGTCCACCTGCCCCCCAGCCCTTTGGAAGATATAAAACTCTATAAATTTAAAAAATTATATAGAAGAATGAGCAAAACTCAACAGTAATAAGAAGAACTGGGCAAACCAAACCCAACTTTTCCAATTTTCCTAACAAAGTGGGGATTAGATGTTTACTATATTCAAAGAATAACTCTCTAATGAAAACTAACATTTTGTGATATCATATCTGACACTGTATATTATTTCACTGTTGCTAAACCATGGTGTTTAAGGTGACATTAGCAGCAAACTGATTTAATTTCTGTTTAAGAGGAAAATATACAATTTTAATTCCATTTACTTTTCCTGTGCCTGAAGCTCAGCTCTGACTGAAAGGAAATCAGACGTTTGGATAAATGAGTTAGGTTGATTGAATATTGATAAGCCAATTTTTAATTTATCAAGGTTATCTAGAGGTGCTAACCTGACGCTGCATACTAACAAGAAATATCAGCACAGTAAGTGATGTGTGCAGTGAAATATTTCTTTGGGGAAACAGCTCTGGATGGACTGGGATTACTGAAATTAGAACCTTGCAATAGGGATAGGAAGTAATTTCCAAAGGGGAAATTAAAAGCAGGTGAGAAGTGTGACAGAGAGACTGAGATGAATAGGTGCCAGATTTTATATTTTGCACAGACTGCAACATGAAAACCATATTAAACCAGTATGGATGACAGAGAGAGAGAGAACTACCTTTGCAAAAAGTAGAGTTAACAAGGCATAAAAAATGTTAATGTTTCACTTCTCCGAAGCCTCACAGCAAGCCAAGTAATCTTTACAGACCTTACAATACACTCTCCATAATGTTAAAAATCTGCAAGTATTGGCAGACCCCTACAAAAGACAATGCCCAAACAACTGAAAGGAAGCAAGCAAGCTGTATTCTTGTCTTGGGAACTCAGAAAGGAGTACAGTGTATTGCAGCAAGAATAATGCCAGAGGAATATGCAAGACTTAAGAAAAAGTACACCGGTTCCTCTACTGCCTAATAGATGAAATTTTATTTGGTTTTTTTTAGTGACATTTTGTAGCAGCACTGGACCAACCTCAAAAGTTTGCATGTTTTCATTAGAGCTAAATAATTAGAATACTTCATTTCATAGATTTATCAAGAACTTAAAAGTAACCTGAGACTCAAGTGTACATTGGTGTGGGCAGGAAATAATAGAAATAAAGCTTTGCTTCAGGATTTCTTCCTCTTGTGAAGCTGAAAATATTGAAGTCTTACTTAAGAACTTTTTCTTTGTGTTTTAGATTCTGCTGACTCACTACATCAGCAGCAATTAGCATAACTGTGGCACCTTACAAATACCCTGACTGACCCCAGCCAGGACAGCCACAGCTAGTGGTGTCTCAACATTGACTGCTGGCAGTGTAGCACTAAGCACAAATTTTCTACCATAGCTGGGTTGAGTTCTCATTTCACAGATGACTTCCCTTACTGCTGTCCTGCATAAAAGAGTCTCTGACGTAAATTTCCTATGTCAATACCCATTTTTACATCTTTTCCAGTTCCTCTAGACCTTACTTTCTGTAATCTTTCATCTCTACCCATAAAAGTACATGGCATATGGACTGAGATAGCATTCCTCTGGACTGTAATTGACTCAATTCCTCAAACACTTTTTGCTAATATTCTCTCACAGTTTCATAGCTTGCAACAGTTTAATGCTATAGCTGCTTTATGCTTCATAGGCACAAAAGCATTCTTAGAGCATTTTCCCCCAAACAGGAATATGATTGAGTTGACTCAAGAGAATCTATGTATCTCCCAATTACATGCAGAATTCTAGCACTGTGCTTTTCATCTTTTCTTTATTCTACATGCTCCTGTGTTTTTTCTCCTGTGTGAGATCAATTACTCCCTAGTTTGACATACATGCTTAATTCGTGGTTTTGTTAATTCTTCACTGGCCTAAATTAGCACCTCCGTACTTTGTTAACTTTGATTATCTTTGATAACCCATTTGCCTTTTCGAAGGAAAACTCTCTAGACCCCATATGTTTGTGAGTTTGGAGTTGAATTCTCTTGTTCATGACTTCACAACTGGCTACAACTCAGCACAAGTAACATTATTATTTGCTTGTGGTTTTTTCTCTTTTTATGACAACCTAACACTGTCTCCATATGTAAATGCTGTTGGTCCATCCCCCCTACCCCTCCACCCCCATTTAGGGAGACCCATCCAATAGGACAGTCTGATATCAAAACAGGTCACTGAAAAGCTACTTTTTGCTTCTATCTTAGCACCCATTATTTCCTACACAAGTGACAACATAGTTACAACTGCACTATTATTTCTAAAACCTTACCTTTGTTTGCATAAAAAACATCACATTTCTTATTTGTTCTGAAAATACTGATATTTCAGATAGTTGCAATAAAGAAATAATCCTGTTTCCTGGAAACCCAAACCAAATATTCATAATCAAATTCTAAGATTTGAGCAAATTAACAAATATGCTACTAATGTGTGGCATCTAAAACTACAAATTTGAGACAGATTCTGATTTATTATACTCGATGCATTATGAATAAACTCATCAAAGTCAAGATAAAGAAACACGATACTACTATACTTGAATAAAGGCACGTAAAGAAATTGTTTAAAAGTTATTCTAGATTCTGTAAACTGTTTTATATTGCCATAGGCTTTTTGTGCTTGTATAGCATATATGCTTTTAACTTTGCAGCTGAGAGACTTCACTGATGTAAGTTTGTATTTGTCACATCCCTCTCAAGGAGGGTGCAAAGGAGCATAGTGAAACTGGAACTGATGGAAGCACGGTCTGAATATGATCTCTTTTAAATGACCCATACTACTGTTGTGGTTCAATTCCTCTTATCTCTTAGATGGTATTAATTGGTAATAGAAATCTGAAATATTAAATTGATAACACACAGCTTTTAATTTCCTTCAGATATTGTCACACTGCATCAATTTGCACAGCCCTGAGAATCAGTCTGTGTGAATTAATGATGCATCTCCATATCCGCATGATAAAGATAGAGGGCTGTGACAGCATTTACATCTGATACTATTACAGTCTCTTCAATGATAATCATTAACAAGTCCATTAACGAGAACATATTTCCCTGAGGCACTATAGCCATTTGACATTGTAATCTAAATCTATACTCTCCAGAAACTCTATTAGAAAGCAATGAAGTCCCTAAACTATATAAAGGTTATCAGCCACGTTATCTCACTGAGCACAAAAGATGAGGACGACTTTCTTTAATATTGGTAGTATAGGAGATTAAAATGTTCAATTGCCTTTTTTTTTTCCTTTAAACCAATAACTATTAGAAATACGCTGGGTGAAAGCTACATCCCAATGGCTTTGAACAACTGAGGAACACATACTTAAGCCTTTACCTTTTAGAATGTTGTATTTATTAGGAATAACAAAGTTCATAAATTCATCACACTAATTGATATAATAATCTTATAATAACAGCTGGCTTGTTAAAACACAAACCCTGTCGGCTTGAAGTCTTTAACATAACTTATGCAGATTTGATTGAAATAAGAACTACAGCAATTTGCAACTCCTTATTCATCAGCAGAAGAAATAACAGTTCAAGAAACAGAAGAATTACTTTCATTTCAAAATTATTCTCATATAAAAATGTACTCAGCTTTCTATTTTCTATTAAATTAGTTTCACCTCAAGCCTAACAGTTAATGATAATCATTCACCCTACACAACAGTCATCTGTTGTGGCAGCTTCAGAGCTGGCAGCTTCAGAGAAGCAAATATTGTGAACAAAAATAGACAATTGTTCCCAAGTTCTAATACTTAGGAAAAGAATGAAACCAGGAGGGCATCATTGCTGCAATCTCTCCCTGAACTAATCCGGGAGTAAGCAGGATTTCAGACTCCTGGACTGTATACTTGTAGGATTTGAACAGCTGGAGGAGGACAGAATTTAGATTGGCCTTGAAAGATCTTGATAAAGAAGATATAAGGAACAAAAACGTGTTGCAAGAAGATAAAGAGGAACTCCAAGGAGAAAGTAAACAAGTATTGGGATGTTAAGCAAGAGACTTCTAGCCTGTCAGAAGTGCACAGCTGAACATGTGAGAAATACATATAACCAATGATGCATAAGAACGCTTCGCATGCTTGTCGCGTGGACAGCGGTAACTCTATAAACAAGGCATTTGCAACAATAAAGGGTCTTTTGTTTTACCAACATCAGGAGTCCATGTTGTTATTATCTCTGACATGTACTCACTATCCTTCTTCTGTGGTAAATCAAAAGTTTGCTGGAGTCAAGAAAATATTAAATCCTTCTTTAAATATCTATTTTTTGAGGAGGTTTTTTTTTTATTTCTTAAACTGCCACAAACCACACCCAACTATTCATTATTATCATTAAAAGGCTTGTCATGAAGGCACAGTTTCCCAGAATGTCAGTATTATGTAAAGCAAAATAAATGATGCCCAAGATAAAAAGGAGAAGTGTGTATCGGTATACTGAAGCTGTGGGTAGCCATTCCTGGAAAACACATCCCTATAGCCTCTAAGTTAATTACTGAACTAGTCCTATTTTACCACAAATCTGCCCTGGCCATGATGGATTCTGGCTTTGCAGGTAAACATACATTTATGTTCAAGTATTACAGAAGTTGAAAGACAACCAGCAATAAATGAATTGCTTATTCTGCTATACAATAATAAACACTTTTGAGGAAAGTTAACACTCATTCAGTTTTTTTAGGAATGTATTTTTTTTTGCCCCATCAATAAAAACCTATTGTTATTTAAAACCTGTTTATGTCGTTCACTCCATGTACCATGAGAAGATCTGACTGGAGGCTGACTTGTTAGCACGGTATTAAGTACTAATACTTCATCATATTCATGATGAGCTCCATGCTTTATTAGCAAATTGAGGTGAGAAATAAAATAAATATGAAAGCAAATAAATCCTACCGCTGTTTAATATGAGATCTTTAGATTTTTCTGCAACCTCTGTTGGAAATAGAGGAGTGAAATAGATGAACCTTCAGATTTAATCCTGTACAACAATTTCTGTCTGTATAAACACAATCTAGTTTAGAAAAGCTATAAACTATTTCTGATGCCTCTTAAATCCCTCACAGACAGCTTGGATGACTATGTACAATACCTGGTTCTTTAATCAGTTTCCTTAGCCGTGTTATAATTTCAAGGCTAATTTCCTAGAGAGGAAAACATGTTTAAAAATTTCACTTATATACTGCTCTTAGCTGTAAAGGAAACCATATTGTCAATAGTCATATCAAGAGCATTGAACTTCAAAAGCTATTATTACTCTCTAAGAATTTAACATTTAAAAATAGATCTTGAAATTTCACATATGTTATAATTTACTCAGTGATCATCAAGGTTCTTCTAAGCAACTGCTTGTGAAATGTTACATACAGAAATGTAAAGCAAGTTTTGTGTTAAAAAGTACAATGAAGCATTTTAAAATCCAAATCCCTTCCCTCCCTCCAAGGGAACAAATTATTTTTTCCTGGAAACCAGCATGCTGCTAGATTCAGACTCTGTAAAATCTGAGTCTGGATGAATGTTTCACAGTGAAGCCATAATACCTTGGAAAGAGAAAACCCACATAACAAACCTTACAAGAACAGCAGTGCACACTGGGCTTAACCATGGGAACAAGCACTGTACCAAAATTAATCACATCCAGAAAAGTACAACTCCTTCATGTTCATCTTTAATGCTTGCCAATGGTGCTGGCAACTTTAAACATGAAGTAATACATTAAGAGCTTTTTTGAAAACCTGCAAAAAGATTAAAGAATGGTGATAAGTCTCCTCACACTTAACTGAAGCAATAAATGACAATAAATATCCTGAAACACACTGAAAAACCTTCATCAGCACACAAAGGTAGTTGAACCATATTTGTGACAATTCACAGGATAACTTGAATGCAAAGTTCCCAGTGAAACGTATCTTTCCCAGTATATTTAACCACCTGCAGTGTTCTAACAATGCTGGCTCTCATCCTTTGTGGCACTGGCTAAGCAAAATGTCAGGCAGAGGTCTGCATCAACACTTCTGCAACACAAGGTGAATTCAAATTTTTAATAAAATAATTTTTAAGAAAACCCCTCACTTTCTAGGTTTTCACTGTGCATAGTATATATATATATTTCTTTGTGATATACTCAGTAGTATTTGCTTCTCTTGGCAAATCAACTCCTTTTTTTTTTTTTCTTTTCCTGGCTCACAGGAACTTCTGCAAACGTTACTGCATCTGTTGCCTCAAGTAAGCGTTTCCTATAAATGTATGGATGTCAGCTTAGGATCTTCATATCTATTAAAGAGATTTAAAATTTATTGAATCATCATTGCAAGATCATTTCTCTAATATTTTACATGCAAAGAAGGATCACAGCCTTCCAGTTCTGTTTCAAGAAGGGCATTAAGCGTTGTCCGGTTTTGTGATCCATTATATTCTGCTTAGGAGTATACAAGTGCATGACTTGTTGTACTACTGAATTGTCTCCTTGGGACTTGGCACCTTCTTAACAAGACCAACCTTGGCAGGAACAAGGCTTTCATGGTAATAAAATAGTAGTGAGGTTTCTAATTACCTTTGGACAGTTAACCTTCATTATTGTTCCCTGACTCCACTGAGTTAGTGTTTCTGGAAATCGTTCATTGCAGGTGATGTCTCCAAACAGGCTGACTCCGCAAGCCAGGAAAGCAGCCCATTTTAGTGACTTAGAATTAATAATGAGAAATAACAGAGTGATGGAAAAGAAAAAAGAAAAGATCATGCAATGATATAAAGATTTGAAGGAAGGAAAATAGGAGAGAACAGAAAAAGCTAAAGTGGGAAGGCAAAACCAGGTACAAGGTAGCAGAATGGGAAGAAAGTTCAGGGACAAATCTAGGAATGACTACTTATTCCTCCTGCATCTCCCTAAGCAGAGAAGGACTATGTCAAGTATCTACATCTAGATATATACACAGAGGAACATCAATTTGCTGTACAGTATCTTGTTCCTTAGTCTTCGGGGGTCACCTCAGAAGTTGGGCTCAGGCTCTTCCAGAAAGCCTGCAAACCAAAGGGAACACTATAGTTGGAAAATTGCTCCCTGAAGCAGGAAAAAAAAAAAAATCTCTAATGCTTAAATCTCTAGATTGGTCTTTCTGGATCTCCACACACATTTTGTGCAAATTACTTGGCAGTACATTTTGGCTAGAGGAGTTAGCAGGTTTTGGCAGTTCAGTCTCAAAAAAGCTTTTAGTAAGTTTTGTTAACTTCTCTGAATTTGATTACGAATGAACCTTCCCTCCTCCTCTAAAGTACCAGTTGTACATGGAGCACATAGAGCTTCAGGCAGGATTATATTTATCAAGGCTGTTACTGCAAATACTGCTTTTACAGTCTCAAATGTCATCTCAAAATCTAAACACCTGCAAGTCTCTGATATGGTTACATCAATTGCCATTGGTTCACACAATGATAAATTGTCAGGTCTATTGGGTGTGTGCTATTTCCCCCTTATCTTTCACTTCTTGGAGTCTGTGACAGCTTTATGGGAATGCATTATTTCTTGGGAAATTTAAGATCTGCACCGTCTTTTCAATGAAAGACAGTATTCACCAGTTTTATGAACAGTAAAAAAAAAAGGCTGTAAATGGATTCAGAAGCATGAAACTAAGCAATTTGCTTCCTGATTTCAATATAAATAACATGTAATGTGAGACACACAGAACTGACTGCAGTTCCCCAGGTTGTTATGCTGTCAACTACACTTGCTGCTTTGTACTTGGGAAATGAAAGTTGCATAATCTTGTGTGTCTGACTGACAAAATCACGAGGCAGGAGTCATTTTATCATTTGTGCCTGGGTTTATTGCAGTTTTTTCCAAGTAAATGGCAGTCTAAAAAGCCATTGGTTCTGATAACCTCCTGGCTACCACAGTACATATGAGCTTTTTAAATTTCGGAGTTGCTCCTGATGTTTAGATTATGCAAGTATTTGCTTTCCAACTTATGTTCACAATAATTTTCCAGAGGATTTCAGATACTAATGAACATTCAAATTTCCAAGTTTGACAAGAGACGAGAGATGTCCGATGGTAGAAACCTTTCTGCCAGAGCGTAAGGTATGAATAGTATGATAACAATTGTTATCCCTCCACCAAGACCTTAGATGACAGTAAGCCTCAGCTTAAGTTTTACCTTCAAACTGTAGAAAAAATGAAGCACAAAGACTACATGGAAGTATCCTGAGACTGTCTGGTATTTAGAAATTTATAATGCAAGAAGGCTTGAGAGTAGGATTAGGGTACAAATCTGGATCTCAGAAAGGCACTCCAAAAAGTCCAAAACATTCCCTGCGGGGAGCTGGCCAATGTTTCCATTAT
The DNA here is from genome assembly GCA_028566535.1 of Scolopax minor. Lineage (NCBI taxonomy): Eukaryota > Metazoa > Chordata > Aves > Charadriiformes > Scolopacidae > Scolopax > Scolopax minor. Next base: position 12,174,242 of record JAOXNG010000002.1, read on the forward strand.
CTTGCTATTTTTAATTATACAACCGATGCAAGAACTGACTCCCCAACAGGAAAAAGTGTTAGCAATAACAGAATATGATATTTTCTAAAACTACTTCTAACCTTTTTGACAGAAAGGGATTTAAGAGGTCTTCTGAGATGAGAACTATTTTTTCAATGAGTTCATTTAAGCTTTTTATTCAATTTCATGGCTAGAATTACTTGAAAATTTAGCTTCATCCTAGCAACCAATTGCATACCCCAAAAAAACCTTTCTACATTAGTAGGTTTGACTCTTTCGAAATAACAACTGCAGTGTGGAATAATTGCAAGGGATAGTGCGGTAGTATTGAGAATATAATTATATGGTAGTTCATATATGAGTTATCCTGGGGACAAAAATGGAAAGAAGAAATAAAAATTAGTCAATCGTAACCTTAAAATATTCTGGCCAATAAATTTAAACAGCCAACATACTTTACATACATGTGGCACAAGCAGCTCCTGGTAAATTATGCAGCACCTGGCAAATACTGTTAATTCCCTTGCACCTAATTGCAGACTTCAGCAAGTAATCAGATATGATTAAATTACATTTTTGGAAACTACCAAATGATTCAGGCTGAAGGAAGACAGCTTAAAATAGACTTTTAAAAGGTAGCACTAATTAGACAAAGTCTTAATTCTACTCTTTTCTCAGCTTCAAAATTACAGGGAGAAATTTTCCTTTCAGAGCACCATGTGATAAGCAGCTATAATCGCCAGGACTGTACAGGTAAACTGAAAGCAGAATTTTAACCTCCCATGAGGATTATTTCTGACCTCCTTTATACTCCAGGAAGAAGTATTCTACAAACAAGAAACCAAGATTTTTTTTAATGGGTCTTCGCAGTGCCTCAGGACAACTGACCCAGATGCTGTGGGATATTTGCATAAGAGATTTCTTTAAAAAGGCACAAAGTTAGGGAATGCTGGAAGATCTAAGAAAACAGCTAAGAAATCAGGGTTACTTGAGAAGAGAATGAGGAAGGAGAAGAACAAGAAGGGAGGTCAGGAACTCTCCAGAGTCATTTGGGAAGCTGTTTCCATCAATGCAATATGCAGAATGCTGTTTATCACACAGATTATAAATTATCTTATACCCTTCTCTGACATCTCTTTTCATACAGGCCCATTTTCCATTTTGTTTGCAGTAACCTGGTCCTTGCTGACTTCTTTAACACTTGTTTCCTTATGTAGTCTTGGAACTACATGTCTTAACTTTTTTCATTGCTCCAAAACATACCTCCCTTATTTACCTCAGAGCTTTGACCTCCCTTCTATCTCCTGTTTCCATTTCTAATTGCACTAGAGACTCCAGTTAAACTACTGAGCTCAAAAACGCCCACGGTTTTCAACTTGTGAACCTAACATATCAAAGCCTATCCTGAAGTGAACAATGACCTCCTGTTTCTTCTGCAGTAAAAACACAACCTTCTGTACCTACAGCACCAGAAAACTGACTGAATAAAGATCAGAGCATAGCAAATGTGTTTCTAATGTCACTGATGATGGCAAAAGGTAACTCAAGCGAGGCAGCAGAACCATGGTGTAATAACCATTATTAATAACAACAGCCACATTTTTCCTGCATGATAGGTCATTGCATCCTGCCTAAAGGCAAGCGGCACACGTCTTAGGCAGAGAAAAATATTAGTTCATATTTAGGATCTATTTAATGCCATGGGATCTTTCAATCTTTTGTAATTGCCAGGAAAATAAAAAGTATAGTTTAAACCTTCAAAAATGTACAAATATGTTTATGATTAGGAGTACTGTGTACATATTGAAAATTGAACAGCTACAGAAAAAGCCAGGTGTGTGTTTTATTTTTTATAATATACTGGTAATAGCTTTGCCATTTTTCTCTTTCAATGGAATAAAACTATTTTACCACATCGATACTTTATAATGAATGACAGTACACATAGCTTAACAAAGAGCTGGGAAATGTTAAAACACTACTGGAAATCTTTGGGTTTATGAGTTATTCTAGCTAAAGCTCAGGCATCTGGAAAACAGCACCAACCAACTAATTTACTCAGCAGCATATTTTCCCACTTGTAGCATATTATTTGTTCATCAATTTCATACTACTGAGCCCCAGAGTGAAGTATTTCAGATGAAGACAGAAAGGACAACGTGTGGGTGGATAGACACAAAGTGCTTGTACATTCCAGACTGCCTGATCAGAAAAAAAGAATTACTCATAAATGGGACTTCTGAGACAAGTATTAGGCACAGCTGTGCTTCCTGGTCCTGTAAAAGTTAGAGACACAGCCTCCACTCTGTCACAGGTAGAACCAGACTAAGCAGCAAATTCATTTTTTTTTTATTTCCATGATACATCTAGCATTAGCAGAGGGTCTGATCTTGCAACATACATCCTTATCAGCTATGAACTTAATTGAGAGAGATCACATAAAAAAGCACTGATACCACTGCATTAAGTGAGATCAGTCACTTAATGTAATTAATATGCCAGAGGGGGATATAGAGGAGCTCCCAGAGGTCCCTTATGAAAATTTATCCATCAGACTGAGGGAAGAATGGAGGGTCTCCTTGTCTTCGGTTGAATCAACGTCCTTTGGACATTCCTGAATCTTTTCAGTACAAAGCACTTGTAAGTCTCAGGGATGTAAAAGTATATCTGAAGACCTTATTGATCTTTTATTTTAAGGGACTGACTACATCAAATGCCAGTATTTATATGCAAATTGCCAGGAGAGAACTTATAAATTTATGTATTTCTACAAAATATACATTGATATGTGTTGATACGTTGATATATGCAGGTTGCCCTTCTCTTAAGTCTATATAAATACACAACTTTAATAACATTAAAATGGTTACACAAATGCAAAGATACAAATTAATAGAGCGTCTCTCACAGTGATATGTGTAGCTCTGCTGGATCATGATTCTATGACCACCTTCCTTCACTGTTTGAAGCATTCTCATTCCATCAATTGACTAAACACTGACTATTTCAGGCTTTGAAAGGTGTCCATTTATATGCCCAGAAAGAAATCTTTAAGAAAAATTAGCACACAACAGGACTGATCAGAACAACAATAGATGTGCAGTAGCAAGAACACCACCACCAAAGAGAAGTGAATCAAAGTAATAATCTGGGAAATGAAACTGATGACAATATTTATACCTCTCTTTGATTTTTTAAAAATGTCCTCTCCTTCTTTTCTTTCAAATACCCTCTCTCCACCTTCATAAGAAATACAGCATACATCTATTTGCGTGTGCATACAGGTGGAAGGGTTAAACATTTGCAATTCTTTCTTGTTTTGAAGCTAAAATTCACACATTCTTTTAAAGAGCACTATTCATCAAAGTGATGAAATCAAAAATTCAACTATGATTTCTTCCAGAAATAGCACTTGCTGTCAGTTTACACATACTAAACACTATGGAAATTCAGAGAACATTGCAGTTGCCCCGTTAATGCACATGTGATGCATGTGCACTTTCTCTCAGTAAACAACTCAGCCATGTTACCATAGAGCAAGGCATAAATTATGGAAAACAAAGATAATCAATCTCCAAGGAAGTCTTCTAGTCATCTAAACTAAACTGATACAAGTACAAGATGCCTCTTACTCTACAGCAGTGGCTTTTGAGTTATTCATTGACAGTTAAACTTAAAAGATGGGTCCAAGGCAATTAAATGCCCTCATTGAACAAACCAGACCAAATCAGCATTGTTACTGTTCTTAAATTATGTTTTTTTTAAGACATGTACTTGCCACAGCACCTTTGCAGATACCAGAGATACATCAGAAACAGACTTTAAAAGACATATATATAATTCATTGTATCTTATCATTCTACACCATCAGCTTAACAGTTGCTTTGCTGCAACTTCCTACATTTTCCATAATAAAATTATGTCTGTCTCCAAACATTTCCACGGAATGTGCTTTTGAGCAGGAAGTACTTGCAAAAGGTTTTAAACAAGATTTTCTTCCTAGAAGTAGAGCAAGTGGAAAGTTTCCCAGCTGAACCATCAGTGCAAATCCAGATGACAGTGACTAATGGAAATTTGGTGACCAGGACTTTATTGGGTCAGTTATATACATGCATACATACCTACATACAGCACTTATTCTTACCTACAACTGGTCAATGTGTTTGCAGTTGGCAGAAAGATCAGCAATTGGATAGGAATGAGAAACAACTATTCTCGTATTTTAGCCTTTAATTCAATTTTATTTACAAAGAACAAAGGCAGGACAAAGAGGAAAAACTTGAAAGGTTGGCTCCTTCTTTAAATTAGGTTTTGCAACAAAGCCTAGAGAGATGCTATTTCAGTGGCTTTCCTGAAGACTGAATACATGCTTTGAAAGCTGAGATAAGTATCTGTAGCTTGTAGCTTTTTTGCAATTCAATAGCGTAACCAGAAATCACTCCTTGAAAAATACCTCCTCTTAAAGTAGGGGACAATTCATTGACACAGGGTAGCCACCAACAGTTTTTCAGTCATTCACCTTCAGTCCACCTTTCTGTTGTGATACAATAAAGTCACACTATAATTTTAGGCCTTTTTTTCAAAAAGTGGTGGATTTTCATCATTATTATTAATGCAAAATTGATCATTTGCTTTTATTTCAGAAGACACTGGTTCTTGTAAACACTAAAACCATTGAAACTAGCTACTGTTTCGTCAGACTTGCATGTTTCTGTGCTGCAATTTCCTGAAGCACCTTCCCTTTCCTCCTCCTTACTTATTTAAACATAATTTCATTTGGATTTCAGAAATGCAAAGACTAAAGTTACTCACACAGCATTTAAGTTTTTCAAATATATCCCAGAATGTTTGACACTATACACCAATGATAAATTAAGTCATACTAATTAAAGCAAAAATATGTTAGGAAAAAAATCAATTTAAAACTAATGTCTAATAAATAAATGTAGTAGAAAGTTGGGGTTTCATACATTAATTGTCTATTCAATTACAAACCCCTCTTGGTAATTATTTAATTTACATTGGCTTAATATAATTTATTCTGGAGACAATATCACATCATTGAGAGCAACACAATTAATTAAAATCACATCATTTTAGAGAATTTTAAATTCTTTTTGCATGGTTTAATTTAAAAGCACTTTATGCTCATAATACAAGACAATATTATCAGTACAGCTCTTTGCTGTATTGATAATACTGTAATGCAAATACCATTAGTCTCGGTTCCAGGTCATTGAGGACTGTCCCTGGACGTATGTACGCAGGTATAAAGGTTTTTAGGCAAGCAAGGATGTAGCAAAGCACTGGCTGGTGCCCCATGATGGAAAGGTGCTTCAAGCCACAGAATTTAACCATGGAGTGCATATCTTTGATACTGTGTGATACTGTGATGTCCTAGAAAAGCTCAAATCTTACCTTTTAAAGAAAAAATTAGGAAAAATACTTCATCTCTTATCCACACATCTATAAAATTAGTCTTTTTGACAGAGTTCTAATTATTTTTAATTCACATTAAAAAAAGTGCTTAAGGCAACCCCACAAAAAACTGCCACCAGCAGTTAGGGAACTACATCTTTGCCAGAGCATGGCGAGAGAAGAATAAAAATATTAATCAGTAGCAGACATTGATTTATTTATGTAGCATCATATTTAGTTAGCGTTGTTAGCATTGTAGTTAATCCCCTTAAATGCACAGGTAGTGCTTCCTGAATTCCTCCTTATTTGTACTGCTAAAGAACAGACAAAACTAGCTATTTGAATCTATGCCACAGCATGGAACCAGGTTTACATCTGTGTTTTCTTTTTAAAATACCTGTCACAAAAATACCCAATCATTGAGATCCCTTTCTGCCCCAGATTCCTTCTAATGCTATCCAATTAATCAACAAAAATACAACCACCTATCAGAAAATGATGCTCAGAAAAATAACTTCATATTTAGAATAAGCACTTGAGTTAAAATGTTAGCAAGACATGAAAACCCACACCAACACACATTTCATTTCAAAACAATAAAAACTTTTATGGTGCATAACATGTACAAAAGGCAAAAAATCCTGGCTAGTTTGTTTAAAAAATGAAATGCTTAAAATTGAAGTGAAACAAAAGATTTCTTGCAATATCCCACTATCCAGAATTCTCTTACTCCACACAACAGCACTAAACTAAGAACAAGAAGTTTGACACAAATGTGGTTAGCAAATTTGCTGGCACGTCCACTGAGAACCCATAAAACACTCATACTGTGCTAAGCTTGACATCAAGAAGTTATCAATCAATTCAACACAGAAAACAGCTGAAGGACTCTGACATGAGACAAAGTGGTTCATCACTGAATTAAAAGCTTGGTTGCAGCCACCTGCAGGCGTTAGGATGACACTAATTCTTGTGAATGGCATGCATGCTGACACAACATGGTGGTCTGGGCCATCCTATCTAGGTGGTTTTCTAGTTGAAAGCAGTTTTTTGTCTCTGGCCAGCTCAGCTGCTATCCATGAATATTTTAAGTCTCATAAAATATATCACCTCTACCCTGTCCTTATGGTTTTGTGGGGCTAACTGAGACATGTACATGCTCCCTAATTTCTCTGAAGAATTGCAAGGTTTTACAACTGGTAGGTCTGGGTTATTTATTGGGTATTTTCTGGGTGTAGTTTTCATTCACAGAATGAGCCTGATAAGCTGTGTCTTCCTGATTTTTTGTTTCTGGTATCATTGCCATCCTTTCCTTCTGAAGAACATACATCAAGACTGTGATTCTTCTGGGATCTCTATCCCAGAACCAACCAACTCATGCTTCCATATTTCTTTGGAAAAAAGGAAACCAATTATCTGAGAACAGAAGTTCTTAGAAGTGTTTCTCAGTCTCTACATCATCATCACTTTCACTCATTCAACTCATCTCCTATATTATCACTGGTTCCCAAGGCTAGCTCCTGGGATTCTTATCAAACTTCAGCAGGGCCCCATCTTCCTTTAGTTTCTTTTCTCAGTCATCTTGTACAGACATTCCTTGACACATTGTCTCTCTTTATTCCTTCCTCTTAGTTCAAAGGGCTCTTGGGCTCTTTGCCCAGCCAATATCTGTATATGCACTTGAAGAGTAATTTTCCACAAGCCATACAACCTGATTTGTCAGAAAGGAAAAATGTGAAGTATGCTAAAAGATATGAATGGCAGCTGTATTGTGTATACCCCCCACTTACAATGGGGTTCTTCAGAGATGAAAGATAAATGCATAACTTAAGAAAGAAATTTAGTAGTGAACAGTATCAAAAAGAAGAGATATGTTGTATTAAAAAGATAATACACATCCTTTAAGTTAAATATAGTAATTTTAACATGCTGGTGATTATATAAGATTTATTGCACAGTGTTGAGCTCAAGAGTTGAAACATGCCATTAACATGAGAAAATTCCATTGAGAAAGTAATCAGAAGCTTCAATAATTTAATAGATATGTATGATATCACTCTTTTCCATTCCCTCACTTTTACAAGAGCATCTACCCAATAGCTACACCTTGTAAAACAGATAGAGGGTCAGAGATTGTGGAAGTGAAAGCAATCTGATTTCAAAAGTATCTGCTACTCTATTATGATTTTTAATTTGTCTTTTATTCTTTTGGACAATTAAACACCTTCATGCAATAAAATTACCAGCCAGTTTGCACAACTCAAGATAAATCACCATTGTTACATCCTAACACATTATAAAGCCACAAGTAGTGACTTTATGGAAATATACCAAAACAACAGCCTAGGAACAACTAAGATCCACCCTATTTCTTCAGTTAACTTCTTTTATGTTGGAATATACTTTAATTTATTAAGTGATCCTAGCTCTTTCTTTAGTAGCTCAGTGCTTGTTCTTAAGCAATATCACATTGAGGAATGGAAGGAATTCTGCTGTAAAATACTGCTCTTGACCTTTCATTAACTTTGGTTCACTATTCCTACTTTCCAGGACCAACAAATTCAGTTTGTACTGAAGTGGTTGTTTCAGCCCTACCTGTGTAATACTTTTTTTTTTTTTCACTGCCAGTTTACTTTTTTATCATATTTCTGAAGGTACACTTTTTTCCTAAAAAGTAATTATAAAAATCAACAGCCAAGAATGTATTTTAATTTGACAGTTTCTCCATTGCAAGTAAACAATGAAAAGAGGTCACTGTTGTAATGTGTTGTACCTAAATTAGTAAAAAATAGACAAGTGGGGAAATCTACAACGTATCAATTAGAGCAGGTGTGTGCTAAAAAGTTACCTTGAAATCCTTGCATGAGCTGACTTGCTAATAAAAGAAAATAATTTCTGACTCTACCACCACCCTCCCCACCTTCCTTTCCTTTTCATCTTTGCTCTCTCCTAAAAATAATTTCTTCCTTCACTTTGGCCGCTATGGACTACTAGAGGGAAGCAAAGAGCTGCTTATTTCTTCATTGAGAGGACTGGGCTACCGATGAAAATTAAGTGAAAAAGGGGGCACCCTCTTCAAAATGGCAAGGAATCATTTCTTTCTGGCAGCAAGTCAAGGAGTTGGTTCAGATGGATTTAGGAAGTGGAGTTGTCTGTACTTTCAATCTACGTTATGGCAGCAAAGCCCCTACTGTCCCGGCTCCTTCAGCCGGTAACAACAAATGGTAGAGGCAGGAGCACTGAGGGGGCTGCGATCACCCCAAACTATAAAAGCGGAGAAGAAATGGAAGAAAATTCCACAGGTAATACAGAAAACAGTTTCCCAGGAAGAGGAGGGAAAGTTCATAACTCATGGCCGCCTCCCACTGACCTCTCCTCCTTCAGCCCATGGAAGATGTTTACCTAGTTATATGCCAACAGCCTGGGACTAGCTTGCTTTGTGACTCTAATTGAGTCTAATGTCAATAGCTAGATTCCAAGTATGAGAGAAATGTACTTCTCCATGCCCCTTAACAAGCCTGACTTTTTACAGCTGACCTACTGAAAGGTCCCATTGTGCTGTACCAATTAGCCTGCAGACAACAAACTCCAAACACCTCTGCTGCCAGTAGAGAGCCAACAACTTTCTAGCTAGTCATTTCAAAAGCAAAACATATTTATTCCTTGCAGCCAACTGACAACATCTAACGCTTTGACCTCCAGAAAGCGTGCTGCAAATACTTCCCCCCCCAAACCATGGCATAGCTAGAAAGCTGATGTCTTGACTTCAGGGACAGCATTACTCTCATCTCTTGCAGAGCTGCTAGTGTCGTCCCTCTGCCCTCGCATGGTACAGTGACAGCTACATGGCTGCTTGTTCACAACTGCAGCAGTTCCTGTAGCAACCACTGCTTTCATATTGTGTCACAGAAAAAAATCAAACATGAATGTGATAGATAGCATAAGACAAATGGGTTAAAGAGTTTACAGAGTATTTGGAGTTACAGAGATTAGTGTGACATCTGCTTAGATGTCACCTAAGAAAGTTTCATACTATAGCACAAATACATATACTAGAGTGTAAAAAACACAATGAATAATAGAAGATTTACTGAAGGGCATCAACAAGGAAAAGGCTATTAGATACTTAGGCATCACTAACATACTTGATGGTTTACATGTGCTTTATGCCCCCGTTTCAAATGGTCAGGTATCCAGATCCCCAAATTTTTTAACAACTGCTACTCACGTGCCTCCTCGTGGGCAGAACTGGGAATACAGCCAAGAATTTAATGAGCAGGAGGGAAAAAAAAAAAAAACCAACCAAAAAACCCCACTATTTCTACTGCTGGAAGGGAGCCACAAATGCATAAGGGGCATTTGGGTACTCAGGCAAGATGTGGCAGAGGAGCAGAGCAGGTGCTGCTCTGACCAGATGACAGTTGCTCCCTCCGGGACTCTCAGCCTGGCACCTCCAAGGTCTCACATGCTCAAAAATAAGAATCACTGTACCATGAGGCCTGTCTATTGCATTGGAGTGCTTTTAAGTGACTCCCAGTTCCCAATAACTGCAGCTAGGACTGCCTTAGGCTCACAGCCTTTGCAAATTTGGCAGCCTGGATCCTATACCTGCTTCCTTTATGTGAAGGTTTTTGAGAAATACTGACAAATAAATGCCAACAGAGGTTTGGTTGATGTCTGCCACATTAGCCTTTTGCTGTGTATATTGAGAGTTGAAAAAAAGGAGGAAGGGGGAAATGCAAAAATTTCCAAAGACATTTTTCTCTATGCAAATCTCGGTTTTCTGTAACTTTTAATGAGTTTTAAATGAACCTGTTATCAACAGGCATATTATGTGAATTAATGCAGAGCACTAGAATGAAATGTAAAACGTGTTCAAAAAGATAAAACAGGGCAGTGTTATTGGCTGCCACTTGTTTCACTGAAATACTTCATTCCTTCTACAGTACCATCAAAGCCCATCTTCTCATTACTTTTTATTTGCTTTACTACCTTATAATACATTTACATAAAGAATAAAATGTCATAATTTTATGTGCTGTGAATGGGACCTTGATAACAAGGCAGGGAGAATGCCTTTGCACTTCATAAAGGAGAGCGCAAAAAAAGACGTCTCTGAAGGAGGAAGTTTACCATAGAATACCTTCATAAAAAAACAAAGTGAAAACAGCATCACGTCTGATAGGAAGCGAGCAGATCTGGGACATTTGTCAGACACCAGGCCAGATTTTATCTCATTCACTCTGATGAAACCCAGAGCAACTCCATTTAACTAATTTTGTGCCATTTTACCCACAATTAAATTCAGAGGTATAAGTACCCCATCAAAATATATCGACTTCTTTCCCCTGTGATGAGATTTACCAAAGACAACACTGGATACAGTTGTAAAGCCTAGTTCTGTTTTTAGCTATAAAACCAAAATTACATCCTTTCAAAGTTCCTTCCTAAATGAAGATGATACTTTCTTTTTCCTAAAAAATTTCTGATACACTAGAATGAGGTGGAAAACATTAGGTACATAGTATTTAAAAAATAATTATCAACAGTTTTCAATAACACTATACAGCATCAATTATAACTTCAATAGTAATTTTATATGACAGTGAAAATAACAGTGCTGCTATTATCACTCCAAGACTACTTTTGCAAAGTTTGCTATACAAGCCTCAGTTACCCATCACTTTCTGGGTTTGACACCACCTATGAAAGACAATGCTACAAGAGTTTATAACCTGCTTTATGGATCACTAATTGATTATTCATTGATTAACAAAGTACAGCCATCTGCATTACTCACCTTTCTTTCTGTAGGACAGAGATGTCCCTTCTGGAAAGATGGGACTCCAAACGCTACTTCACAGTCCTAACCATAAGGAAATTAACACCAATACAAGTTTTATTTTACATTAGCATAAATACTTAAAGACTCCACTGTCTCAATGTGTAGAAATGCAACCTGGTAACAGAATCTTTCTAGCTTATTACAGAGTATCATGACAGGGCTCTTCAAGGATTTAATGGGTTGAATTTTATTAGTACTTTGCTTGCACCTTGTATATGGACACCACCATCCTCTGTATCCAAAGAGATTTTGAGAAAAGGCTTCCCACTCCTCAGAGTTGCAAGTAATAGATGAATCACACTAATTAAGAGATGAAATACATAAGGGGTTTGATTTTTTCT
>JAOXNG010000002.1:12194233-12205487 GCA_028566535.1 Scolopax minor
GTTCAACTTTTTGCCTCTCAGCAGGGGACAAAAGAATGACTTTTCTTTGCACAATGTTTTTCTAAACTAGGATTCCATGATATAAAACATTAATTTCATAGAATAAAATATGTAAAAAATATAATCAATAATCTCAATTATCACAAAAATAAATGTCCTCTCCCCCTCAGCTTGCTACCAAGAAACACACTATAAAAACCTAGGATAAAAACAGGATAAGGTGGCTGCATTTTAATTTAGACTTTGACAAGTCTTAGCACAGATTGCTTGAATGATTCCTTCTGCTGATCAGGGACATATGCTGGCCAAGAGTCAGAGTGCCAAAACGCAGCCCTAAGAGGAGCAGACTTAATCTTTGCTGTGCCTCATTCAAACCCCCAGCTTGCTTTTTCCTTGCAACTTTAAATTCCTCTTTGAAATCCCAGTTACTTACAAGAAGTAAGTATTATTGTTGTGCTGTATGCACTAGGGTGAGAGGAATGGGAAGGCTATGAACAGAGAACTCTTTCTGCTGTGCCATGTGAACAGCTGGTGAGGTTTAAAGACACCTAGTACCCAAAATAATATCCCACTTGGTTATAGAAAGGGCAAACCAACAAACCTTATCTAACAAACTCCAGATCAGTAAGGCTGGTTGAGTTCATCTTTCATCGCAAAAAGGTGAAAGTCAAGATAGTAACATGGACAAAGGAGCATCTTTCAGGAAATCTGGGCAGATTTCCTAGAAAGCTTTTTTTTGAAGTTTGGAACAGATTTTAGCCAAGTTTTGAGCATCTTGGGGCCAGCCTGAAGCCCCGGATTGGAAACACAACATCCTTTCAGAATGATGCAAACTTTTACTAGGAAAGGCTTCTCTGAATAAGTAAAAGCACCATCAGTCTTCAATTTTTTTTCTGTGCAGTTCACATTAAATTGCAAGAGCTGAAGGAATCCATTTTGCAAGAAGCTGCAAGAACAGGGTCAGGATTTTCAGCAAACGGATGTCAACTTCTTTTGATTTATGGATTCCTTAACACATTCCAGTTATGTTGGACTCCTGCATGATAACCTTTCTCTAAGCTTTACCTTTTCCATTACTTTTCATTGGCCTCTTAGAAATAGTCTGTGGATCTGGAAGAATGCTGCAAGTTAAAATGAAAAATGCCACAAGCAAATTTAACAAAGTCTTATCTCCTGAGAAGGTAACAAAACAGCTCAAAGCGAAAAAGCAAAGAGGAGGCATAATCCATCAGGAATTTAGTCTTAGAATTGAAAAAGGGATTCAGTTGGAGTACTTTACAATGACTCAACAGGTGTCATCTTGTACATATAAAATTATGCAAAATACTAACCAGTAAAGGACTTCACAAAAGATGCCAATCCCCTAAACAGGATGGCATTAATGATCCCTATGCACTATATCATTAACATATAGGATCTAAATTTTTCTCAGTGGACTTTTTCCACAGTCATGTTAGAATGCTGTCAGATTTTTTAATCAATACAATTTTTATGTGGGAAACTATTTGGAAGGAAAAACTAATATAATTGGGAGCTTAAAAATGTAGATTTATGACATAGGGCATTTCTGAATGTAAGATCTCTGATCTCATGGATTACCCATCCAGCTATTTGGAGCTAGGGCAATCTCTCAAATCATCAAAGCTTGTCCCTACTAGGTAATGATCTCAATCTTTGAGTACTAGCAGAATAAAAGCCATTCCTGGAACTGCAGATTACAACATTATAATTCATTTGTCACTGAATAATCCAAATATAGTGAGGATATTTCAACTGAAAATTAGGAGATGCTGCAGGGCTGATTGTGTGCCGGTCATATTTAGACAATGGACTGTATTCTGGGGCTCACTAGTGTCATTACACAGAGTGTGGATAAATTATTTACATGCTCTCTGCCTTGATTGCCTAGAAGAACAGGGATGATGAAGCTCATGTGCTGACTCAGTAGGAAAGCAAACTCAAATCCACTGAAGTGTGCAGGAAGGACTGCCCATAACTCCTCCTGTCATAAACAAATGTTGATCACAATTATAATATATTTTTATTCCATAGCTAGTAATGTTTTCTTTACTAGGTATTTCACAGTTTTAAACGAAAAACCTTAAAACACATTATGGCAAAAATAACCCAAACCCAACCCAACTACCAACAGCACAGAAATAAAGTCACTCTAACAACAAGTCAATTCAGATAACATCTCCAACATGGACTTGTCTTTGCAAGTCCCTTGTGTGTATATTTAACTTTAAATCCCAAAATTATCATTTTTAAGCCAATGAGATCTTTACTTGCTGAAGCACTTTCATAGATTAAGGGCTTTGTTCTGATTTGCATAGACCTCAACAGTTTTTTTAAACACTCATTTAGTATCAACGTTTTTAAAAAAGAAATAATTCTCTGCATATGTAGTATTTGTGCTTAATATTCCCCTTCACATAAAAAAAAAAAAAAATCCACAAAAAAGAAACTTACTGAGGCCTACCACACTGTTTAGCGACAGATGTCCTACCACGACTAGCATTCTATATTTCTCAGTAAAAATAAGGGATGAAGGTTTTCCACAGTAAATATTCTATCTATAAATAAATAGTTTGAGATACCTTGAAAGGAAACTTAATTTTTACAAGTTCTGGTTTTGTTAAAAAAATAGATCGTTTTTTGAAATTATACAAGATTTGCCACCAACACCAACACTGATCACTTTTGAAAGGCTTGGTTAATGTCTTTGTTGTCACTGTAGCAGGACCTTTTCCTTTGTTTTATATTCAGATTGCTTTTTAACTGTAAATAAAAGTTAAAAGAACTGAAAAGTTCTAAAAGCTTTAATGAAAAAGAAAAGAATGTATTTTTTGGATGAAAAAGAAAAGAATCTATTTTTAAAATAGCATGAACCTAGACTACTGGTTGTCTTGACATGTCTTGTTTTATAAGTTTATATAGTGGTAGTAGTGTTCCAGGCACTCTTTACTCAAGCAAGAAGGCTTTTGTTACTTTGATTATATCTTTCAGGTTTGATTTTTTCCATCCTGCTGCAGCAGCCATGTACTTTATTTTTAAAAGTACAGAGACCAAAGCAGATGTCTTCCAGGTGTACTTTAACCAATGTGGAACAGTTCTCCTACGTTAAGTTCTTCTGTTTATATACTACAGCACTGCAGTTCATGGCAGTGTTGAATTATATAGTCAAGTTCAATTTGATGCTCACTCTCAAATTATAACTTCCCTTCCATCAGTTCTTCACTTCCATCCCCTAATCAGCACTCTCTGAGCTGATATTTATACGTTTGATTACCTGCTCCCAAAGGGATTGCTATGGCATTTAATCTGGTTCAATCTCACTCGTCTGATTTGTCTACTGCTCTCTACTTTTTCTAGATGTCTTTGCCTGCCTCAAAATTAAATATACCTCCCATTACTTGTGTCGTCAGTATGTTTCAGCAGATTTCCCTTGAAAACTGCGTGACACTGAGATAAGAACTCACAGCAATGAGAACTTTGCTCACTTCTCACTAACTCTGCCAGATTTGAAGGCTTTGATTCAAGGTTTTAATTTTTCCACTCAACCAAAGAAGATTCCTCTGTCAGAGGCAGCCAGACATCCAAATTTGGCCAACTTCTCTTATATGCCAACTGATTTGCACAATCTATTCCCTCTACTCAGAGAAGAGGAAGCCTCTTTTTCTATTCTGAAACCTCAAGCCATGAGAGATGATTCCCCATGAATAATACAGGACTATTAAAAACACTGGGTTGCCACTTAAGAGGGCAACATTTTTCCCTGAAGGATCCCTTTTCAATGGGGAAAATTATTTACTTCCTTGCTACTGAAAGTATTTGTTTCTGTATATGTTGTTTAAGTTTGCAACAATTCAGGATACACTGTAAATGTAAATAGGCTTGTGCAGGTGGGTCTTTGGTTTACCAATGATATTTACTACAGCAAGGCATTGCTTTACATCTTTCAACAACAAAGCTACCAGAAGTTTCAATTAAAATTGATCCATCTTTCTCCTGCTACTGTCTGGTTATGGGATTTTTTTCCTCCTGCTTACAGACAGGAAATGGATACAGTCACAGTAAAATCTTGCTCTATTAGACAGATTTCAGAACACGGCAATTTAGTCAGTTTTATTACTCCCTCCTGGGTTACCAACTTCTATCATCCACAGCTATTTATAGAATTTTTCATGTCAGAAGTTTGAAATTTCAATAGCAAGCTCTGTAGATCTGTTTCTGACAGCATGCACCCTCCTCAGCATCAAGATTAAAGATGTTTTGATGCTTAAAATGCACGTTGGAATTTTCTCAGCATAAATATACCAGCAAAGAGAATATGCAAGCAGTGTGAAACTCTACTGCCTGCCTTTGCCTCAGAAGGAAAAGGGAATTTTGAGCTTCTATGTTCATTTGATACATAATTTCTCAAATGAGGAGTAATAGCGATCATGGAGGTGAAGCATATCATACCACCTTCTACCCAATGCCTCCCATTCCTACCTAAAGAGGACATGAACTTCCTCATCAAACCTTAATGGTGCAGAAATTTCCCTGACTACAGCAGTCTACAGCACACTTTAATTCATTGCATTTAGGGCTATAAACCTATGTTTTACTACTGAAACTAATTGTGTCTGACACTTCCATCACATTAACACACATTAGGCACCATGACCTTTGGATGATCAAGGAAGACCTAATTTAATAATTTAGAGACAGCATGAGGTCTAAGTAAGCCCCAAAGGGGAAAGAAATGTGGTAGGAAAAATGATCCTATTTCACTAGTGGGAATATTTGCTTACTAGATCTGCCAGATGAACTTTGGCTGCTACTTTACCATAATATCTATGGGTCACATACTGCACTCTGAGTTCTCAATGTGCTATTCCTTATAATGCTGCACAGGTAATGTTCTCTCAGGTATTCTCTAAATTCTTAGAAGAACAATGCACTTTCGCTTGCTAAGACTCCAATCTCACAACTGTTTCTTAAGCATCAGCTGGAATAGCAAACAGGCTAATAACTGCAATTAAACAAAGGCAGACGTAATTCACTTGAAACTTGCAAATTTGACATCTTTAAAGAAACAATTTTGTCAGAAACAGCATAATCAAACTTAGCCACCACTTATAGATGATGGATTCTCATCAGCTTAACTCAGTCTTCATGTGGAAGCAGGTATAATTCAGTATGAACAGGCAAATTGACAGAAATCACAGGGAACCAAAGATGAACAGACAGACAATGTGACCAATCCCATTCAATTTCAAAATATTGAGGCCCCAGGAAAGCTCCGAGTATGCTCTTACCCTTATAGCATATACTCATGTTCCTCAGGGATACAGGGGAGATAAAGGGACATAAGGTAAACTGATGGAGGTTTTTCCACTTTGTATCTGAAGCAAAACGCTCCTGTTTTAGGGCTTGAGTGACCTGCAAAAAACAGACTGCCAGTGCCTCACAAGGGAAATTGGAAATCTACCTTTATTCCACTTTTTTTTTCTGCAAAATAATTTCAGTAATTACTCCTTTGTTAAATTGACTTCTAAAAAAACTTTTAGTTTAAATTTACTACAAGAGTTATTTTATGGTAATCTCTTAAAAGGCTTTTTACTGAAGATTTAACAACTACCTAATAGTTAAAGTGCAGAGTTTAATCAGTATGATTAAGAAAGGGAAAAAACAGCCAGCCACAAAATCATTTGGTGCAATAAATTTTAACACTTGACCGTATGTGCCAGATTGAGTGAAAAACAAGGTCTTATTTGTAGACAGATATGGGGCCATACAACTATCCCCAGATTGCATTTGCAAGACAATTCTTCCTTGTTTGTGAATTCTGTTTAACTTTTCCTACCTGGACAATTCTTTTTAAAAAGTTAATCACAACACAAATGTTCAGTGTCACTTGTACTCAACTACCTGCTCTTGGGGACCGAGGATCTGCAGTTCTTACCTGTGGCTCAGGAGGAAGTAACTCCTCTTGCCAAAAAGGCAGCTGGGTCACATCGCTCCTGGCCCTGCTTGCTGAGACCAGAATTTTTAAATAGGCTAATGTAGTGCATCAGCTCCTGCCCACCACGAGGTGAATCTCACAGCTGTTAATTGCCAAGCAGTTTTCAAAAAGGCATCACAGATTCAGAAGTGTGAGAGTAAATAATTTTACTTCATCTGAAATTAATTTCTAACTCTTCTGCTGTGAGGATTTTAAGTATGAAATTAGGAAAATTCAGGGCAAAATAATATTCTTGTTATGTAAAAGCAAGCTCTGCTCCCTGTTAGGCTCAGCTTTGTCCTAATAAACATTAGTAAATAGCAATAAAATAAGCAAAAAAGTAAACAGTAATTTTAAAAAGCACAAACACTTAATATAATCATTAGTTAATTAATTTCTAACTGGTGAGGGAAGGATGGGTAAGGCTGTGAGAAAGTAAGAGATATAGAAAGAAGAGGAAGTATTTTTAGACAGGGAAATGAAAAAGATATACATCGGGATGGAATTTGATGGGGAAATTGCAGTGGATGCCACTAAATGATACCACCAATGATGGGAGAAACTAACCAACTAATGAAGATAATTAAAACTCCTTCTGCTAAGTGTCATCTATATATTTATACAATGTAAGTAATTGTTGCATAAACATACCCACAACACTGCTGAGATATATTTATGTTAACACCCACTGACATTAGCAGAAGTAACACTCTCTCGGTAAGACTATAAAATTTTATATCTAAACTAGTACAGGGGACCAACATTAAAAATACAGTCTATTTTCTCTCCCTGCAGTGAATTTAATACTTTCAGTCTTCAATAAGAAAACCATGCCTCAAAAATCTACCTAAGACTGGACTTTCTATGCCAGTGCAGCTGCTAATCCATTTCATCTGGGATGGGAGAAAAAGATGAAAATGCACAAGCAGGTAAAATTCACGGCTATTTTAACTTCTGGCTGTACTTTCACAGGCTTAACGAACCATGAACGTCTTGATAAATATATAGCCTGAGAACAGTAACTTGTTGGTACAGGATAATTCACCATATAAAATGAACAGCAAACACAGCCAGATTAATTTTTCTTTCTTGTTAAAAGAATTAAGCTTCGTTCTAAGGTACTAACAAGCACATATTTACTCTCTGCTACAGCTGCAACATTGAGGGTCCTCTAATGCAATTAGCAAAGTCACAAGAAAGCAGTTACATTCACTTTACAAGCAGTGGATGGTATTTATATTTATGTCATTTTCACACCTTGAGCAGAGCATCCTAGTTTTCCAATTTTCCTGCCTCTCTACACTATTAACAATTGTGTCATGCTTCTCTCTCCATAATGCAAGCAATTTTGTTTTTGACACAGATTTACAATCCTCAGCATTCAGTATACTTTCACAAACCATTTCTGTGCTTGTTAGACTAGTGTGATTTCCTTGTAAAGTAGCTCAACTTATCTTTGCTTGTGGTGTTTACAAAAACAGGGTTGCTAAGAAATCTTCATTCCTCAGTAGCAGTTTGCAATACTATGAGGGTGATTCAGGACACACAGCCTGTCATTCTGCCTCCCAGCCCACCACAGGCCTGGAGAAAGAATGATGCATTCACAGGCGTGGGATTTCTTTGTTACTCTCCCCACCATCATCACTATGGAGATGTCAGGTGCATACTCGGCCCATTTTCCTTCCCTCCTGCCTTTTCCCATTGGGTGGCTATTATTTGGTTATATGCACATGTTGATGCTTTAAAGAGAGAAAAAAATTATAATTAAGATTTTTACCTCATGAGATGCTGTCTGTTCTCTATCTAGCAATCTCTGCTATACCTCACTCTTGTGAGAATCTCTGATAAATTAAGGCTTAATTATATATTGACTAATTGGAGAGTAGGAGTAGACACTACATTTTTGTGAACTGCAGGCACAGGGTACTGCTTACAACCCCTTTTAGGGGGCTTGTACTAGGACAGATTTACCATGGGACATACAGGGGACACAGAAAACTAGTCAGTTTTCACAGAACAGATTCTTACCTCCTAGTCACACAAGTACTGTGGAAGCAGCATGAATATGTGCCTGAATCCCTCTCCTATGCACAGCACTCCCTATTATTGTTTGTATTAAATACTCAGGTGATTACACATGAGAGGACTAGGGAAATAGCTGAGGAATTGTTTCTACCATTGCAGACAGTCCTAAATTCCCTTGGTTATGGGACCAATTTCCATTAATATTTACTGGAGTCAGTTATGAACTGGTACCAAACATCAGTACTGTTTTTCTCCAGACCTTGTGCAAATCACAGTGTGAAGAAACTGAATGTTCTTGCATAGCTTAGCAAGCTTTTTTGACAAGAACCATAAGATGAGAAAACCTTATTAAGTTTCTCTAGTTTCTGAGGCTTCCAAATAATCTATATAGTAAGTTTTAGTACTTCAAACAAGAGAACAGCATTTTCCTCCCACCCACCCTTTCCTGTTCTTGCTTCAAGTTTTTCCTTTCTTATTTATTGAAGTCTTACTGTCTCTGCCTCCCATTCACCACAATTTGTTTCATGGGAAGGCTATTATGACAAGCAGGAGGTGCTTGGGAGACTTGGGCAAGGTGTCTTTTTTCACAATCTACTGGATTATTCTGACTGCCTTGTGTGGTGGGAAAATTATTAAAATCTGGGAGGTCTGGGTAATAAGTTTATCCTAACTAAAGGAACATGCATTTTAACTAAAAACAAACAATCTGTCATTGTTTCCAACTGCCCACTTCTGTGCTAAAATACTACTGGGTGTGCCACTACTATTGGCTCAATCAAGAGCCATCTCTTCATATTGTCACACTGGTTACTGTTAGACACATTTAGAAGTGTGGCAATTAGCAAGCTTCTTTAAGGAGTCACCTCTCCTAGGGATGGATACCTGGCATTGTTAACATTGAAATGATTGGTTCTCCTCACTTTTTTTCCTTCTTCCCCTCCACTCCTATCTAAAGCAGTAGATAGGCTGGATCTACACAACCGCTTGGCAGAGAACAGGGAAGCAGAGGGCAAAATGCTGCCCAAATGTTCTCCCACTATGATCATAGCTAATAAACCTTCTGTCTGACCTATCCTAAACTGTACTTGTGTTATTACACACTTGGAATCCTCAGATCACCAGCATTTGAAAGCTCAATTTCTCTATTGATGAGGAGGCACTAATAGTCTTCTATTCTACAGAATACTTTGGGAAGCTTATCAAAGTGGTAGTAAGACACTCTTTACCTGCTCTGTAGAAAAATAGAGGAAAGAACTTGGTTTTCTTCTGAAACCCGGTATTTGCATTTGTTTGCATGCATGAAGGATAAAGAATGGAAAATAGCTGGTAAGGTTTTGTATACATAACTTTTTGTAGCTGTTATTTCAGATTTCCTTTACTGTGACTGACTTGTAAATCAAGGCTTATGAATCAAATCTCTATGTGTGTATTAGACAAATCTTGGATCATAGGAATTTTATTGACTACTGAAACAGTGGGGAAATAGCCTTGTGTTGCCTGTGAGCATGAATGGCTCCATAAAGAGGTTTCATCTGTCTTTAGCTTGATGTAAATGATAATGTTGCTCTGAGCTGGGATCGATTCAGGACAAAGCAGGGCTTGCTCTAGGCACATCAATACAGATTAAAATATGACTTGTTTCAGCTAGTTTAAATGCCAGGCAAGATATAGCTGACTTCTAGAATGCAAGTAGCTTCACTTCTGCACAGCCGCTGTCCACTCTGCCCTCCCTTCTATGCAATTTTACGTCCCTGGCACCCCCCTAGACTCATGTATCTGCCAGCAACGATGCTCATTAACATTGCTATATGGATCACCTGGTAATCCACCCATCCTTGTTTGTTAATTGCAGGAACATCTGGCTGTTTGAAGATAGTTTTTAACGCTATTTCTGCTGTTTCAGCTTCACTATAACTTTCTGCTATCTCAATCAAAACAAAAGTGAATAATTTTGCATGTAAGTCCATATCAAACTTATTTCTTTTAATCCAGTGCTGCTGGTCCTAAATAGCCAGCTTGACTTTTTTTTTTTTTATATTTTAAATTACTTGGCTCTGAGTGGTGAAGCTTTAACAGTGAACACTAACATGCAATGCCTGGTGAAGTTGCAAGATATGGCACCTTTGATGGTGAAGGAGTGGTACAATGTGTATTTGGAGTCGGAAACCTAACAACTATTTGGCTTTAATTACATATTATATAAATTCTTCCTTTATATATTTATTCTCACAAAGGAAAGGCTGGTTCCACTCCTATCTCCGTGACTTTATCTTTGCTGTACTGCCTGAACCAAGGTCATTGCAGGTGCTTAAGGCAAAATTCTGAAAGTATAAAAATAAAAGTAGAAATAGAAATAGAAAGTATAAAAATAGAAGAAGAATACGGGAGGAAAACAAAGGGCTAATGTTGGTTATATGCTATGGTTATTATTTAGCTCTGGCTGAAGAGGAGGTAAGATGTGATTGTGGGGTCAAGGTTTGATAAGCAGCCTTGCTCTGGGAAACCTTGTGCTACAGGGTGACTTGTAGTGCTCAGTAGTAATGCATCAAAGGCACAAAAGAAAATTAAGGAGCTTATTTGGAGGTATGCTGTTATGCAATACTTTTCAGGCTTGTACACCTTGGTGGTACGACTATGGAACAGAAGAGGACTCAGCCTTTACTGAACTCATGTCCTTCTCTATGAAGGATGGATTTCCTAATGGAAGGAGCACTAGACTATTTGCCATTTATATGTTTGCCAGTTTCAGTCAAATTATTTTGTCTCTTGTTATCTATCTCCATTTTCTCATCTGTAGAATGGAGATACTATGTGCTCTCTTTGTGGTGTGATCTGATCACCACAGTTGGAGTACAAGTCTTTACTGAGATATATCTCTGCTGCTTAAAGATGATGTATAGGCATTTTCAGATCTTCTAATTAGTTGTACTTCTGCACCCCAAACCTACATACGTACATATTTCTTTGTCTTTGCAGAATTCCATTAACTTCTGGTCAGATTGCAGTCTCCTTACCTGCATAACAATGGAGGACCAGAGATTTGTTCTGTCTGTGCCTTGGCTTTGAGGAAAATCCATTTAGAAACAAACCTCAAATCAGGAAAAATGTTTTAAAATTTTGTAAATGTAAATGTAAAAGTAAAAATGTAAAAAAATTTTAAAATAACGTGTAAAAATTCAGAATAGAAAATTATTTTTTAAAAACATTTTCTTTTTTCTTTGGCCTTCTCTAAATCTT
>JAOXNG010000002.1:12205587-12217746 GCA_028566535.1 Scolopax minor
GAAGGATTTTGGCTTTCTAATGAGAGCAGGTTGCCTTCATCTCCATCCCAGATCAGCTATGTCAGAGGGGAGCACCAGCCACCATGGGAAGTACACAGCAAGGCAGGAACACTCCGTTCCCTTTCCTCACTCTGCAGAGGAAGGGGAAGTTCCTCTATTGCCATTGCAGCTCTTTAAATATTTATCTGTAACTTTTGTATAGTGACTTCGTTTCTCAGTATGTCTAGGAAAATAAACTAAGCATACCTTATTCCAAACACAATCTCTTCTAAAATGCTGGGTATTTTCAGGCAATAAGTCACTCTGGACATTTACAGAGAAACAAGTCTTCCTTAACAGTAGCTCCTCCTACTCACTGACCACTGATGTTGATAAAAAATTTCAACCATCTCCATTTTGTTGGAGATGATGGAGGAAACGGTGCCTTGAAGCGCCTCCGCAGGTCCAGATCGGGGCCCTAGCCCTAGGGCAAGTCAAGCTGGCCTTGCACTGGCTATGTGTAAGCACACTTCAGTTTGCCTGCACCGACATCAGGAAAACCATTCCCTTGGGGGATGGACAGGCCCACTAGGTCTATCATCGTCAGCATTGAGTTGGCAGGAGAAAATGGTATACAGAGGGCCAACAGAGAGAGGAAGAAAGGATGCAGACAGTTTATCACAAGTTTACTCAAGCCAGACTTGACTGGAAGGTAGAGGATCATCTGTATCCCCATTCTCCTCATTCATTCTCTCCTGAGATGTGGTGGAACTATGTCAGTTTGTGTGCTGTAACATATAGGTCTACCCTAGGTAAGCCCTAGGTAAGCCCAAGATACAGACCAAGGGTAGGACTTCAAAAAAAAAAAAAAGAAAAAAAAAGTCAAGCAGTTTAGACTTACAAATCCCATAGTAAAATGATATATCAAGTGCAGATCCTCATATACTTAAGCAACATACACGAGAGATTTTAGCAGCATGTTGGAGTATTCATCTCAAGTAATCACTGGAGCACAAAGCTGATCCCTGAGACTTCCCCTCTGGAAGACAAGGGCATGAAGCCACTGTCTTTAAAGATATCATTTCTTCCCCTTGCCTCCAAGAAATTGTACACATTCATGTCTTGCAGATAAGGCAAAGCAGATAAGCAGCTAATTTATGGATCCAAATAATTCTTAATGTGAGGCAGGCACTAAAGGCTCAGTTTCACTGAAAACTTAGTTCTGGGTGCACCAGGAAGTTAGGCATGAATTTTTTAAGTTCAGAAGAAGTTGCACAAAATAATTATACATTCAAAACATATTAATCAAAAAAAAGGAAGACTATTAATAAGACTTGCTGTTCTGTTGAAATAGGAATTTCTCTTTTAAATAAGCATTTTCTAAAATCTATACTACGAAAGAATACATTACCTATTATTTGTTGAAACTGTTCTGATAATGCTTTCATGTGTAAGAAAGGACCAATAACTTTATTTTGCCTCTACTAAAAGGGAGACAATAAAGAACTGCTCCTTTCTGTTCCCAAACTTTTAGCAACAGAAATGAGATTTTCCAATCTCACTTTTTCAGACTTCACTTTTCATAAGGCAAAATTTATACTGTCTTGCAACAGAAAAATGTTGCAATTTTTCCATTAGATTTATTGCAAAAATGTAGAAAAAGAAAAAAGTTTACATAAGTACCAATATTTTAATTTTCTTTCTCGCTCTAAAAAACACTTCTGGAAAAGAAATGCATTATGCTTGCACTTTTTGGGAAACTGGAATAAAGAAGAATCAGTCAGGCAACCTTTTGTTTCCTTTTTTTCAGTATGCAGCAACAGGGCTGAGTCAGGTGTCTAGAAATGAGGAATTCCTCTCAACTTGGGACAGGTTTCTTTATCAAACAAAAACTTGAGGCTAAAGAAACAACCTTACCTATAAGGAAATCCTATGGGATTGTCCGATCTGTATTGCACTGCATGCTGTTATACATAACTTCAGTCCTAATCAAATCTATGATCTTTATTAAGAATAGAAAAGCTATGCTGAGACATCTTAATCTTACTAAAGGTGGAGAAGCTATAGACAGCAGATACGTGAGAGCTAGGAGAGATTTTCCAACAAAAAAAGACCAAAGAGGGAAAAAATAGGAGTCTGAGGGTTTTACTAAATTTGGAAGGTTTTTATGGAATGAACAGGAAAAGCAGGAAGTTCAGCAGCTTGAGGCAGAGCCAAGGCTCACCACATTTGGAAAAGGTTGCCTGAGAAATCATGGCTAGTTTAATGGAGAGACTTCTTTAAAGCTGTTTTTCTGTTGATGCTCTATCACCCCAGGGAGGTTTCATTGCGTCAGGCTTCTAAGCCCTTCAGGCCACCTTTTATAGATGTAGTCATAAAGAAAACATATGCATTTTACTTAAGTGATAATGCTTTGCATAAATATACAATCATGTAGAGAACAATCAAAATCCTTTTTGTAGTGACTATGCAACATAGGTATATAAAATATGTTATCAAGGAAATATGTTACAAAACACCAGAGCTACACTGCAGATGTGATTAGCAGTCAAAAAAAAGTTCATGATAAAACTTAGATTCCAGGCATGACATTATGGAATCCAAATCAGATGCAGCACTAGCTCCTTTCCCTTTCTTACCATCCTCAATATATCCTCCCCTACCCCCCAGCTTCTTTTTCTGCCTTTGATTTTATGTTTGATTTGATGAAGAGTGCCATAGGGTCATTTAAAATGGCTAGGCTTTCTCTTTCAATATTTCTGTATTTCTTGGTAGCTTTCCAAGATGTTGTTTCCAGGAATTCTAGTCAGGTATAAAAATTTCAGGAGAGAGAAATCATAGAGTATACAGAAGGAAAAATATTTTCTTTCAGCAGATACTTGAAGCGATAGATGCATGCAGGTGAAGACAGAGCAAGGCTGTCCGAGAGCCCTGAGAATCCCACTTGCTGAAGAACATCTGAGAGTGGTGAAGGGGTGAGGGCCATGTCGACACCAGCTAAGCCTGAATAAGGAGGACATGTTCTTCATGTAAGTGTTTTAAAGTAATGCTTTGCTGCAGGATTGCTCTTACGCCGGCATACCCCTGTAGTCCTATTTAGCTTGTGTATCCACCGGAGCCTGAAGCTTATAGCTATTTTCTGTAAGTTTGTTCAGTTTCTCAAGTGGGTTTTATCACCAACAACATGCCTAAAATATTGCCTCTCCCCAGCTAAACTAGTTTTGAACTGGATTCACTGTGCTTCAGTCACTGCTTTCTGGATGAGCCCTTAGAAACCCCACTGTGCAGAGCATGTGGAATACATCAGGGCTCTCTGTCAACTCTTATAGCTTTGCTGTCTCCAGCGGCTTCCTTGGCCTAAGGTATGTCCTAGAAGCGTAACTATTTCCAGTGAAATAAATCTGTTAAAAAGTCCTACAAATTAAAAGGAAAGCTTGGTGTTTCTATCAAATAAAGTAACTTCATTGCCTTCCAATTCCTTCAGCAATTGAAAAATAAGCAAGGAAACAGAGAGTGACATTTGCATATCCCAGAAACATGAAAAATACACCTAAGAGCTAACTGGGAGTTTCTCAGATTAATCTTTTTTTAAAAAAAGAATCAGAAACTGCCAATTTGTTGAAATCTTGAACTTTTTAGGAAAAATCATGAATTTTGACAGAAAAATGTTCCTGGGAGAATCAGGAACTGATCAGTTTGCTGATCTGCTTTAACATTCCAAATACTTCTTTAACTAGAACTCCTAGACTTCACTAAGAAACTTGCAGGATTTATTCTGGGAAAGTAGCAGATTTGTTTGATGCTTTTAAGGCACCTTGAAATACAAAATCTTCTTTTTGACTCTGAATTGCTGTTCCACTTACAATATCTCAGAATATTTTCAGAAAACATTTAATTCATGTGAACACTCATGCCATTTGGATAGTTTTATTTCTACCATGGAACCTATTAGTTCAGTAAGGCTAAACAGAGTCTAAAATCAGAAATACCAAAGTCCTGATTAGCCTTAAAATCTCTTATGTGAAATTATATTGAACAAAACACATAAGCTCTTCAATATCTGTCATGCTTAATACAAGTGTTATGGAGGAGTTGCAAAACAAATCTGTGGGAAGAATTCTAAAAGTTTATTTCATGTTTCACAACAAGAAATCAAGAACCCTGCCAAAATAGCTACACACGTGAACAGTCTGACTACAAAAGTTACAAAAAACTCCATCCAGAAATTCAGTATCTACCAAAAAGTTTGTTTCACGACTGTGCCCAAAATTATGCACTTTACCTCATTCAGTACTAAAGGGAACTGCAAACCAGACCCTGAAGATCCTTCACAATCTGGGGAAGGTCAGCATTGTTTATTGAAAGGTCTGTATTTTTGTATTGGCATAAAAAGTACTGTTGGACTTGAAGACGTTTTAATGAAGTCTCGGCTCAAGGCACAGAGTCCAGGATTAACTTATCACAAATTCTCATGAGAAGGGCTCTTATGAGATAAACAGCCATTTACTTTTTTTTTTTTTCCCCCCTCTGGATGGAATACAGGCTCTCTGGTTTCCTTCGCTTTCCGTTCCACCTACGTGGTTTTGTTTGTTTTGGTGCTACATATAATGCAAGTTTCCCAGAGTTTGCTTCCTAACTTAATCAAGAATGTCAGCAGCCCAAGAGGCAGAGAAGATGGCTTGCGCAATCTCTCCCCCACTCTCAAAATTGAGAAACAAAAAACCTCCACCAACATGTGGAAATTAACTTAGTTTTTAAGACATCCCGAACTGCTCCTTTAAGTATCTGATACTTAAATGGAAAAATGTGACAACTTGCTTTTACTAGAATCTGCTATTAATGTTTCATCTGGCACATCCTGGCAAAACTTTGAAACCTGTAGATGAAAGCAGCGTCCCCAAGAAAAGACACTTTCCTCACCAGACCCAAAATAGCATGCACGTGTACAACCACCTGTACAAGAGACCATTATTAGCTGTGCCTCAGAGTAGCAAACATGCTTTCCTAGGAGCATCAAGTTTACTTCTGGGCTCATTCATCTTTTAGAGGCAAGTCCTGAGATGTCTTCGGTGCATTTTACAGAATCGTATCTTTTCATGCTCCCCATAAAGAAAAATGAACTAGAAGGGAGCTGTAACTACACACATTTAAAAATCTGTAGATGTTGTCAGTTCATTGCATGAATCCACTACTACATCCAAAACAAATATGGTTGCACAGTTATGTTATGGCCAAAGACAGTGCCACAGCAACTTATCACAAGAACAGTGAGAAAAAGGAGGCTAATCCACATGGGGCTGCAGAAGCAGAGTGTCTGGGGACCATGCTATACACACAAATTTATCCTGATAAGGAAAACATGAGCAAAAGCACACATAGTTGTGACTTCTTTTTTGAGAAAATTGTCTGTTTCTCTACTGTCTACAAAGAAACCTGAAGAAAAAAAATGACAGCAAACTCAGTTTTGAAACAGGAAAAAGGAATGGGAAGGCATAAACTAAAGTCTCTATGACTATCAATTACCCACCAAGGGAACAAGCCCAGAGGGTTCTCTTTAGTATTAATATTACTATTAAAATATGCATTGTTCTTTTCATATACAACATGATGTCATTTGAATTTTCTTCAAGAGAGTCACTGAGACATTTAATTACATAAGCAAGAACTTTAAATTCATAAGGGCTGTATTCCTACAATGTTATTTCCCAATACAAGAGACAATATCCACTCTTTCTTCCTAATATGTAGCTATTAACATACAAGCAGCTATTTTGTAATCATTTAATTGATTGCATTTTGTTCTGTTGCATCATTGGCTTGCACTGGTTAATAAAATTCACCATCCTGCAGATCATCTAGTCATCTCAAATGAGGAATCAGAGCAATAAGCCTTCATCCATCTGTATATTCAGCAAAGCTAGAAATGTTATTAATGTAACAATATGCAGAAAGTAAAATGTACAGAAATGACTGCATTATAGTCACTCACTTGAAGAAATTCCATTTATTCAAACAGAATCAAAAAAGGCTTTATAATCTTCAATGGGTAAAATTTACATTTTCACCAGTTAAGCAGTTTGCAAAAAAGTGAGAATTTAACATTCCTAAAATTTTGAACATTTACCAGATAAAGGACTTTTCTTAATACTTATTCACATAAGGCCAATCCAATTACATTTTTAAATAAAATCCGATTTGCTGCAAGGTGATTGATTGGAACTATGAAACGCTTAAAAAGATGCACAGCTGGGTGACAGAAAAAAAAAATGGGCACAGTTTTTGCTGCAACACTTAGCACAATAAAAGTAAGTCTGTTCCACCCCTCCCGCCATGTCTATCCCAAGATCTGCCTGTCTTAATACAAAAAACACACTACAAACACCTCCGTCTCCAAGTGAGGTTCATCAGTATGCACCAGCTTATTACCCTATAAATCCAGCAAGCACAGAATGCATCACCAAATTGCAGTACATTGCAAGTAGTTGAATGTGTACTTGGAGAAGATTTGCTTTGTTCTAATATATCCTGGCAATGGGACGGAAAAGTCTCCAACAAAGTCAGGTTTGAATTCAGTAATAAGATCCCTGGTCTGTTAGGTGCACGCTGCATAATTTGTCTTTAGTTACAGTGACAGATAATATTGCTGTACGGCAAAAAATAGTGCAATTATTAGTTGCAATGAGATCTTTTCAGTTTTATGAATAATCAGCAACAGACTTCTGCAACAGCTCAGGATGATGGTGGATATCAATACAATCAAATCACACTGGATGAAGACATTTCACTAGCTAACTTCAGTAATACTATAACTATCATAATATTATTTTCTGGTGTGATTTTCTCTACCTGATGTCATACATCTCAGATAAAAAGTAATCGCAAAACAATCTCAGCTTCATTTAAGAGTTGGGGTAGGACAAAAGAGAAGTGTGTTCCAGAGAACAACTACAGATAGTGCCCAGAGCAAAGTTAAAAGGCTCTAAAAAGTAATTACAAGAAAATTGTAAAATTTTATCATTTAAAATTATTTTCAGGCTGTCTATTGATACTCATGTGAGACCTTTTTCAGCATACTCTCTGGTCAGAAATCATTTTAAGGTGAATCAGCCACTTTATTCCTCCGTAAAAGAAACAAAACCCTTGCAGAGAGGAAAAGGGGAAGAAAAAAATAACTGAAGCGTTGCAACATTGGCAAATCCTCCACTTAATTAATACACACTTAAATTGTTGCCAATAAACAGTGCAATAGCTTCCCAAACCTCACTTTTTCAGCATAAGCTGAAGGCAACAAGAAAGAGTTGCAAACCAGACAAGCACAGAAGGACATACAAGTATCTAGATAAATGAACGAGGTGGAGAAAAGGGAAATTAGTGGCGGTAATCACTTCCAGCAAAAGCCTGCAAATATAAATAGAATCAAATCAAAGAAAGAAAAATGTAGAACACCTCCATTTGCAAAATCAAGCACTGGGCGAGTTAGCCTAAACACAGGGAAGCCAGCAGCACTGGAACAGTGTCTCGCGTAGGGGTTCACTTCAAAATGTGTCATGCAAGACAGCCCTTTCCATCTCTTCCACCCATATCTATCAGAGGTGGCAATGAGATTACACAAGAATAATACACGTTCTCTGCTCCATTAAGTCACAGCAATACACAGATGATTATTTAAAGTTAAAATATTCTAATACCAGTTGGAAGCCACGGTAATATCTTGATTTCAGTATCAGCTACTGATTAAACTTCAGGAATATTGCACTATTTAGAAAGACAGAGATTTAACAATCAAAGCAGACAATGCATCAATTCTTCTCACCCCAGAAGTCCCAAGGGCAACTGATTTTATCATGGGAGGGGGGAATCTGACTGTATGCCCTGAACTCCAACACAGAACAGAGTATTTCTTTCAGAATCACATTAGCTAAAGAGGAACAGAAGATTGCATATTTTAGCTTAATCAGATAACTATGAATTACTGAATGGAATTTAATACAGTTTTAAATGCTGTTAGAGCTCCAAAAAATTTAAATCACCCTAGCTTCATACATTTTTTGATTTATTCTGTATTTCTGATCTCCCCAGTATAGAAAACAGAGACATGTTGTGCTGGTTTAGTGTCCAGCCCAGCCAAAACCACGACACGTGCACACATATACGTATGATTTTCTTCCTGCCTGTACAAGCTCAACAATAGAGCCAAAACCCATATTTGATTCTTATTTCCTTCAGTATCAACAGCAGGTGTAAACTTCTGGAAAAGAACTTATTGCCTTAAGTTTTAGCTCTCCAACAGAGCTACCTTTAACATGTACCTTGCTGTTCCCATGGCCTTCTATTTTGCTGGCAGTAAACTGCCACAGCATTACTAAGCATATAATTTGAAGCCATTACAGTTTTATCAAGTAGACTTTCTATTGAAACATTATTAACAGTTGAACTGATAAACATGATCACTAAGGCCACTATAGTTCACCTTACCCAAGGTCTATTTATGCAGAGCTAACAGTCATATATTTATTTTTAATTACCATTAAGATGTATAGATTGAGAGGACAACTGCATTATCTGACTTACCATGTTTTCAGAAGAATTCTCCTCTTTCCAAGATGCATCTTTTGTACCACAATGCTTGCATCTAATTATAACAAAAATCTTCTTTTATTAGGTCATAGAGAAAAATCTTCTCTGAAAAATATTTATGGGATAGCATAAAAATACTATTCTCCTTTTAACAGTAAGGCTTCTGCAGCTACACAGCTGCTGAAATACCCATTTCTTGCTTCTGCTCCACCCATGGCCTTTTTGGGGTTTTTTTAATGCCACGGGACTCATAACAATTTTCAATAATATCAAAAATTGAAGTCTTCAGACCTTTTCTCTACAGTAAGTCTCCAAACATAAGATGTAACTTACAGAGAAAGGAGACTAAATCTCTAGAAGTTTTTTCCCCCCTCCTCTCAGTTTAATTTCATATTATTCTACTGGACCCTTAAATGTAAATACATTCATTTCTGCATTTCATGGAGGAAATCATTGAAAACATATTTATTTCCACACTATGATTAAAAGGATACAGAAACAACATTGCACTTGTCCTACAGACTAATTAGCCTACACTTAATATATCTTCCATGCACAGACTGCAGAAACATATCATATAGAAACTTGATTGGTATTTACTCAACACAGTTGCACCATCTGAGTGATAAAAGCCAAGGTGAATTACTCAGGTTAACTCAAGAGAAGCACTGGCATCCACTTTACAGTGTATTGACAACAGCATTCAAAAGAAAGAAATTAAAAAATATTTAAAAGACTTTTTAAAAAGGCACTGGAATAATCTTCCTCCTGTATATAGAGGTGCTATACTCCTGAGCTGAATGGTACAACACTCAAAGGAAACTAAATAAAGACCTATAAAATCTTAAAAACTTTTGTGTACCAACAGTGTCACAAGTTATTAGGCTTGTTACCATAGCTATCAATGCTAGCAATAAGAATTGCATCATCTTTGGCATAGAATTCCAATTTTTCAAATTAAGACCTCCCAGGGTCTTCAAACATAACAGGAAAACACCTTTCTCTGCCTAATACAGGTAATTTCATTTATGGAATGTATTGTATACTATCTTAAAACCAAGAAAATACATTTGCTTCTTGTTACAATATCACAGCTTTAGTGAGCACTATAACTGTTTATAACTGCTCAGAAAGAGACGGAAAGCAATGAAAATCTAGTATATAAAATATTCTATTTGTAACTGAAGAGATGTTATTTAATTACTAGAAATATAAGGGAATTATAATTAAATTAGAACATTCTTCAGGGTGGGAATATAGTATCACAGAGGAGATCATGTTTTAACATCATAATAAATCAGGATCTATTCTGTCATTTTGAATTAAAATTGATAGTCTTTTTATTAACTCCTGTATTTCTCATAGCGCTGAGAGTTATTGCTGGTGCATCAATGTAGAAGTTTTATTAAAGGTGAAAGTGTGTGAATATTATAAATCTGATTGTGATTTCTGAAACATAATTAAATCATTCCCCTGCTAAAAAAATTAGCAGAGAACTGCATGTAGATTAAAGAGATTACAGTGATGAAAAAACAGAATCATCTTTTAAACGCTACCAACACATACAGTAGTTCTGTTTTAACATGTTTCAGTCAGCAACTACCTCCTCTCTGTGTTTATTTTTCATAAGGTTCTTTTAAAAATCTGTAGTATTCTTAAATGGAGGGAGGGGAGGGCAGACCCTCCACAAGATGATGCACAACTTCTTCCTTGCAAAATTAAAAAGAAAAGGCAAACGACTATTATTCCATATCTGACTTCATTAGTCAAATTCTTTCCTCCTTCTTAAGTGATCACTCCTGGCCTACTGATGGGAAAGGGTTTTAATGCATAATTATTTGCTTTTGCCTCCATCCTTGGGCTCAATTTCTCCATTATCACATTAACGTAGGTTAAGATTTGCATTGCAGAGGAGGTAATGCAATGAACAGAGAAATCTGGATGGTTAATGACTTCTCCTTAATATGCAGGCTATTCTTTACATTAGAGACAAACATTGGTATTTCACTTAGT
The DNA here is from genome assembly GCA_028566535.1 of Scolopax minor. NCBI lineage: Eukaryota > Metazoa > Chordata > Aves > Charadriiformes > Scolopacidae > Scolopax > Scolopax minor. Next base: position 12,216,157 of record JAOXNG010000002.1, read on the forward strand.
AAAAGCATGCCAAGATATAAAATGATTTAAGTCCAATACACCAACACAAATCCTTCTTGCTGTTAATCATGCAACATTTTAATGTGTTACCCGCTTTCACATCGGTAGGTCAGCAGCGCAGTGAGATCAGCTGCAGGCAACTAGTTTTTGCAATCAGCCCTGATATCTTTCCTGCTGTACAAATGTGTCTAAATACCCTCCAAAAGGGTGGTAGGTCCCTCTTATTAAAATATTCCAGTAGATCCAGTAGAAAATATTCCATAGATCTCATTGACTAACGTTTGCTTAACAAGTGATATACTAGTTTATTAGTTAAACACATTCCAGGCTTATGCCTTTTCTGTCTCATGTTTGAAGAAAAATGCTCACAACAAAACTAGCAACACCACTGGCCATCATTCATTTTGAGATATGAACTGTCAAAGACAGACTTTTTTTTAAATGGACACAGATTACCATAAACATCGAAAGACCCTTCACTGTAATTTCAATAGCTACAGCAGTAAAACAGCTGCTGAAGATACTTGGTCTCAGACCACCACTATAGATTCAGCACAGATTCCCTCCCTTTCAACAGGACTCATTGTGTAAAAAAAAAAAAGTATCGGACATACCTATTATGAGAAACCAGGTTCAGTCTCTGCAAGGAGCAAAGAACACGCAGCATTTTCCGAAAAGTTTGTTCCTTTAAAACACTGTTTAACTGGACACATGGGATGAAAGCAAACTAAACAGATGTTCACTAAACATCTGGGAAATTTTTCCCCTTGGGTCTATAAAGGCTCAGTATCATGAAAATTCTTACTGAGTCCCAATCTCAACTAAACTCCTGGTAGTGCAAGGAATGGTTTAAAAGGGCCTGATGAATCTTCAGGATAGAGATGAAGCTAATATATTTGTCAATTACCTCTACTGAAGTTTTCCCTAATGGCTTTTATTAGAGTTGAGGCCTAAAGCTACTCCACAAAAGGACTCTTAAAACAAAAAGTGCATATCTACACTCGTTCATCCACCAGCCTGGTTACAGCTAGGTTAACAACTCTGCTCACAGTGAAAGGGTCATCCTCCAACACTTTAACAGCTAATTTGGTCCAATTTATAGAGAAAGCAATTGCCTATTGGCAGGATTATACATAGGAATATACATCAGACTTCCCAAATGTATGCAGAGTACCATACTGAAAACTGTGAAGCTCAGTACTGCCAGATTGCTAGCTTCCATCTCAGAGCACAGCAACATGAATAAGACAGTGTAGGAAGCCTGCTGTTATTGCTATTACATATTGTTCTTGAATAAAGAGATAACATTATATTTCCAATAGCATAAACCTTACATCTTTTATGAGGTAGAACACAAAATAAAAAAGACATCTCTCTCCTGTCCAAGTAAAGTGGAATTACTCAAAGATTGGCATAGTATTTTGATAGAACCATTTTCTCCCAAGATATTTTTTTAAATTCATCTGAACAGCAGCACAGTGTCTTCAAAGTTCTCCACTTCGTGTTGCAACATAGCATCGGTTTCTCCAGGTGCTGTTAGATGAGCTTCTCTATGTGAAGTTGAAAGGAGATGTCTTGTCACATGCAGTG
>JAOXNG010000002.1:12243547-12259714 GCA_028566535.1 Scolopax minor
CCAGCGCTGCAATAAAGAATACCTGCTTAATAGTCATCCCGGCTATTGAGTCCTGATTTCGTCTTTCACGGCATCATGGGTTTCCCACCCCATGAAGAGGAAGTGTGGGCAGACACAACAACTGCTTAAAAAAGCTGCTGCAGAAAAATAAAGGTATTAGTCAGTTCCCCTTCATCACGATTAGGCCAAAAAGCAATGGTCAATATAAGTTGATGAAGCATTGCATTAGACATCAGGAAATAAAATCCCCAACTTTCTAACAAAAAAATAATGAACTACTTACTAGAATAGGTTGCCAGGGGCAACTGAGAAATCCATACGATTGGAGTATTCAGAGACAGTGCAGGCAAAACCAAAAATGACAGAGGTTTAGCTGCATTGTGGTATAGGAATTAAATAGATCCAATGCAAGTGCTTTTTTCTGTATTTTCGCTTTTTTTTTTTTAATTGTGATTTTAAAAATTTCCATCTTTTCACAAAATGGAGATTTACTTTTAACATACCAGTTTCATAAGAATTAAATTTTTTCAGCTTTTCAGTTTCAGCAGTCCTGAAATGTTCTCACCAGTTAATATTACAGCTTATTTATCTATAGACAAGAAGTCCTTTCTCTTTTTTACATGGCCCTTTTCTGTTCTCCTTCACTGCCATTCCTCATATTTATAAAGTAAGCAGAAACACAGATATCTACACATAGGCATTGCATATGCAAAGATTGTACAGCCATCTTTTTAGCTGAAACACTCATTCATATAATTTACTTAATTGGTTCAAAGATCATAGTTTTTCATATGGACATATGGACATAATGGACATAATGACAATGGACATAAGAGCTGCCATTTAAAAAAAATACTGGTATTACAGTAAGTTCAGATTCCTGAATGTAAATAATTTTCTACCATCAGATGTAACACTTCAGGCTGCAAACTAAGTATTGACCAAAAAATACAAATTTCATAATGGTTTTGCACACTAGAATTGTACTTTGTAAATCAATGATTTCTATATCTAGCAGATCATCACTGGAGTAGGTTTGCCCTTAACAGTCAAGGTTAAAGTTTCTCTCAAGTTTCTATTACTTTCCATAACTCAAACTCCACTACTTCAACCTCAAAATAATGCTTGCAAAAAGAGATACAGCAGACCAATGCTTGGAATTAGTGGATTTTAAAATAAGATTTTTTTTCAGAACCTAGATGAATTTTGACCTCAATGTAACTTCAGGTGGAGTCTTACCTGTGACTAAACACAAAAGTGTAGGCAAAATAATTTAAAAAAATTTTGTTCTCTATTTACAGCTAAAGACAGAGGTGTGAAGGGATAAAATTGGGAAGCAATAATAACTTTGTTGAGGAAGAAATAAGTACATAGCTTATATTGCTTCAGAAGAACTCAGGAAATTACTGGTTTCCAGAGATATTGTTAATTTCTTGGAACATGACCAGTTACTCAAAAAATTAAACAATGCAAAACATGATTCCACAATCACGTGATTTTGTTGCATTCAATGATAAGTCAAGGAAAAGGGCCAGCTCTGACCTCATTCTCTTTGTATATTCAGTGACTCACGTGGGAAAGAAAGAAAATCACAGCAGCCATATTCAACGTATGTTCTTTTTTCCAGATGCTCTTTTGTGTGCTTGCATTTGCCTGAACTGATTTTGAATATTGAAACGTTACAGGTGTCAGCTTCCCCAGGCATCCTAGGCTTTATGACAGCTACAGAAAAATGATAACTTTAATTAATGATAACTTTTAATTAAATTTTGACCTACTCATCTCTGAAGCAAAGACTTCCCATTATTTTGGCAACTGGTATCCTAAAGACTATTCTAGAATACCCAAATCCTTGCTATCAGGTCCCAAGAAGGATGTCAACCAACCTCTCCAGAAAATGCAATTTCTGTCATCAGCTACTGCTTTTACAAAAAATCATGGGTACCACTAAAAAAAAAAATAAACTGACATCTGAGAGTGTCTTACTCATACAGCTCATGCATTATCAAGCTGTACAACTGCAATTGGAATTAGAATTTACTCCACATCGCCACTCTGATACAAAAATTAATTGCCAAAACAATAGTAGCATTCCTCGCAGCCAAACTGGGGACAAACTGGGTCTATTCATCCTTCACCTCTCACATTGTGTCAAATTTCAATGGAAAAGGGAATTTGCAAAGAATTAATACAGTATGCTCTCGGGGACTTAAAGAACAAGGCGAAAGATGGAAAGGGGAAAGGGAAGAAAGATTGATTTCAAAGTCTTTCCTACTTTTAAAACGTTTTTCATCTTCATTTTGATATTAATATTTCTCATTGATAGGAACATGAGTTGGCAATACAGTGACATTTCTATCAATGTGAAAGGTAGAATGAACTGTACTACAGAATAATCCACCAAGTCTGTGGTTCTCTGGACATGCATGAATGTCAATTACAGTCACTTTAATTGCTCAAAAAAGGACAACAATTGATTATATCCACCTGATTCATTTCTTCTCCATCAGTAAATATCTGGGTAAGCAGCCAACTTCTGACTACAGAAACATCAGTTATGTGGGCAGAAACATATATACATATCTTATTGTTTTTCCAGGTAATATTGGCAACAATAACAAATGAGTTCAATTAACTAAAGATCTCTTCAAAACATGCAGCTTGGGTTCACATCTGCAGACAGAGTTCACATACTTAATGAGCATGCTCTATGCAATACCAAGTAGACAGAAGGGGGAGTAGCCATCATGGAAGAAATTGGAACAATTTTAATATGGGAATTATTAAAGTTCAGAAGAATGCTCTTACAAAATATTAGTCTACATTACATTAGCAGATTATTAATCCAAGTTTAGTTTCATATCCAAGGATGAGCATCCTACTATTACCTTGTTGTTCCTCAAGCAGTTTGTGGTTAGGTGTCAGCACCTCAGACTCCCAGCACACCTTCAGACTTGGCTCCAGACACATTTCTATGCACTCTCACCCTACCACAGGCGATTCACAGCCTCAGCTACCGTTGTCTGTTACTTCAGAAAAACGTGTTTAATTATTTCATGACACCCTCTGTCATTGATACCTCTCCCTACATTGCTTCTTGACACTTCTTGAGTCTTTCCAGCAGTACAGGATCTTAGTGACAACTCCAGTAAAATATACAGTGTCTAAAGCAAAATCCTTGTTACACAGCTGAACTCCATGGTATAAAGCTCTTTTCTTCTTCAACCCAATCATTTTTCAGTTGAGGTCTATTACACAGCTAATTTAAAGTCACATATAATTCTGGTTGACTTCTAAGAGACCTGGATGAACCCTGGATACACATCTTACACACAACTGATTATCCCTGATGATGCACTTCTTTGTGATCAATACTCAATGATACCAAAGAACTATTTCTCCTGATGAATTTATGTCCAAAGGAAGTTCTGATTAAACACTTTTGTGGATTTTCTTTTTGCTGTTCACTCACAGGTGAAGGAGAAAGCTTCTTACACTCTATAGCAGCACATGGTTCACAGGTATATACTGTTCATGCAACTATACAGTGTAAGATGTGAAAATTATGAATAGAAAAAAATTTACAGGGAAAAAACCAAAGTATGATTTTGCCTGCAATCAGCCTAAAGAAACATTTCACAAGCTCTTGAATATGGAATGCTGTTCTGCTTCCTTATGAATTACGAGGCTGGTAAATCCTTAATACCTTTAGCAAAGTCAAAATTATATATATATATCTATATATATAATTAAATCAAACATTAAAAGATCTGAAGAGCTCATATCTCATTCTCACAGGACCATCCCTATCCAATAACACCAGAATAAAAGAAAACATTCTGTACTCTGCAGAGGGAAACACAGGCAGAACACCTAATGGATATTTAACTGGTGCAATCATTGAGTAAATGTGAAATATTCAGTTTTCTAATGAAGAATGCATATGTATTTTAGTTCTTCCACCTTTATGCTGTTATTTCATATTTCTTTCCCTGTCTTCTTTGGGAATTATGTGCCAATTAATCAGGATTACAACCATCCAATCACATTTACACTGCAGGAATATAAAGTATGAAACACCGCCCTTTTTAGATGCAGATAAATGTGACAAATATGCAAAGCATCTGAATATAGCTTGACACAGACTTAGTAGTACTTTTGATTTTCTTAAGATCCTGCTACAAATATTTTAATAAAGAGTCTTGAAAAGCTCTCAAAAGCCTACCAGACTAACCCTTTGACAGAGGCTAAGAATTAGCTAGCAATGGGAACCTAAATACTTCTTCCTCTTTCCCAGTGACATGAAAGTATTGACCAGTAAGCATAAACTTCTGTGAAGCTGTCCTGTACTAGTTTCCTAAAAAAATATTTGTATAAACATTTGCATAAACATATGCATACAAGGGGTGTGAGTGTGGAAATGATTAAACTGTACTTTGGAGACTTAGGGTGATTAGAGACTAGTAGTGTTTCTCCAGAGAAGTTTCTGCCATTGAGTGCAATGTTACCCACTCCAACAGCTTGCAATTTAGAGATTTATTTTGGGAATCCCCAGGAAGGGTCCTGTCTCTAGAAACAATTTCTGTTCTGCAGAGACACATCCAAGGATGATAAACCAGAGGCTCAGAAATTATCCCAACTTTCCTTTCTGTTTGGAGTATCCCTCCACAACAATCTTGTGTATGATTTTGTGTTTCACAACATCTTTTTCTATTTTTGTTTTCTCTGATGCCAGAATTACCACCCTTTCCCTTGGTTTCCCAGCCTCAGATAGACAGCCTATAAAATTGCTGCAAGAAGCCAAGTGCTGCTTTTCACACAGTCACAAGACAGACATCCTTTACTGAACATACTCTGCATACAGCATCTGTGCCAGCCTCCAAAAGAGAGAGATGATAATGTAATCGCTGAAATGCTGAGAAGTTCCTCTGAGCATAGACTGAAAAGAGGGAAGGAGTGGGGAGGCTCTAAAATCAGAGAGTGCATCACATATTAAAAAGTAACTTTTCAGCAGCGCGTTGACGAGGCTGAATAGCAGGCAGAGAAGGGGAGCACACAGCCACATGGTATATTCCTGCCTCTGCCTCTCTCCTCTCTCTTTTGGTCCTTCTATCTGGCTTTCTCTCCCACCTCCTCTCCCCAGCACTGCCTTCCCCTCTCCCCCTGCCGCAGGCTGCAGAATGGGACACGCTTGTTCCCCAGCCAGCCGGCAGCTGTCACACAGCAGAGGCAGCCAGCAGCCGGTGCAAAGAGTGAGCCTACTCTGTCATTTAGGATGACTCACTGGAATCTGGCATTAATTTCTCTTTTTCTGGTAGTGGACGGAGAACAACCCAAAAGCTATACTGGACTAGACCAAGGTAAGATATTTAAACGTCTTTTTTATGCTAAAGCCGCCTGAGGCTTTGAGGATGCCAAGATGTGTACAAAAGATGGCACTGGAATGAATTCGGTGGGTGTCTGAACACCTGGCGTTCCATACCACCAGAGTGCCTTTCTGGTATTAACCCTGTGCATGCCACCCAGCTACGCCCAGGGGGAGAGACGGGGAGAGCCTAGGGACTGCATTTTCTTCCCTTAATGCAACTTTTACAGCAGCACTGCCACCTGCTCCTGTGCACAGAGGAAGCTTCTCAATATTGCTAAATGATCAGGCATGCTTTTGTGTTCTGCCACTGGGAATATAAGTGTATCAGGCGTCCGTCATGGACTCTGCAGGGGATTCATTCCCACAGCAGTAGTTTCATCACTTTAATGAGTTGAAATTCCACAGTCCACAGAAACGTTTCCCTGTCATTTCCCCTCCCTCTGAGAGATTCTGATAGGATCATATAGAAATGATCCATTCTTGGGCTTTTCAAAAGTAGTGCTCACTGAAACCTCCAGAACAAGTCCGTAGCACAGGCAGTGCTGCGCTACATATTCTGCTTGCATTCCTCTCTGTGGTTTTTCTGCTGTGAATCAAAAATTCAGTGTTGCAGGAGGGTTTTTGCAAGGACAGTACATGGCTCTGGCACAGCGATTTAAAGTAAAGGGAGAAGATTCTTCTCCCAATTCTGAAATCCTGGCAAAATTCCCTTCTTCCATTTTCTGAGGAGGTGCAGTATTTCAAGCGGAGTTATCTAAGGAGGTTTCTGCTGGGGCTGGGGCCGATTGACAGCTTTTAGTTGTGATTTTAATGATGAGATTTCAGTGAATGCAGCTTCATTTCTGTCAATCCAATACTTCTTAGCAAATGGCTTTCTTCAGAAGGTGACACCTTTAAAATTAACCCACCATCATGCTTTTCTAAATCTATAAACAGAGTATCAGACTAGCTAGTGCACAATTCAGAATCGCACAATCTTACCTTCAGATCTTTAATGGTCTAACTGCAGTGAAGACATTTAGTTTGGCTTACATGTTCTCTGTACAGTGGAAAGTGTTGCAATTTTAACTGGATGTACTTATGTTTCTTACACATTATACAGTATTCTTCTGCAATATCTTACACATTCTCTTTGTTCTGATCTTCTGTGTACTGGCAATCAGTTTATTAAGAAATGACTTTATAACCAACAAAGACCTGTCCTGACATGATTGCTATGAAAAGGAATCTCTACTCAAAGACGATGACAGGTCCCGTGTTGATCATATATATGGAAATGACCAAACAGTTATAAGCAGTTAACGCTGGACACCATTCAGCTTCCAGGTAGTCACCAAGACCCACAGTCTATTGACCCAGCATGAATATTTTTGGAATGAACTCAAAGATGGCAGTAATAAATACTCTCCTTATTTCCTGCCCATGCAATATTTTAGATGGATTAAGGGAAAACAGATTCTTATTTCAGAGAATGTAAAGGACTTTGGTATGGATCTTCAGGAAGAAGTAGGACAACAGCTTGATCTGTCAGCATGGATTCTACCTCATTTTCCATCAGAATACGGTACATTTTTCCAAAAGTGGAAAGCATTGACCAGCATTATGCTTTAAGAAAATTTCTAATAATTTAGACAATTACAGAGACTTCAGTATATATAATTTTTTTTTAAATTACCTTTTCTCTTGGCATTTAGATATTATTGGCATCTAGATATTATATGGCATTAGATATGATACCTGACTGCAAGAGTATCTTGCAGTTATTTCCAGGGAAAGTAACTCTAAAGTGCAATTCAAACAACAGATCATTGCGATTCTGTCCTTAAGCACTTGACAATATTCATGCTATTTTTTTTTAATGAGTAGCTATTTATTTTATGCAAGCTCTTAGTCACTTGCTATTGTAGCACATGTCATAGTCTCTAGGGTCTGAACAGCTATTTTTGAGCCTGTCTGGTTAATGTCTAGAATACAAAATTATCCTGTTCCCAAGTTGGGGTTTTCTGTTTTATTTTCCCGTCTGCAGAGATATAGTATATTACAGCTTTCATCAGCATGGCTCATTTCAGGTGGAATCTTCATCCATTTAAATGCAGATGATCTACTGTGACAACAGTTTATTGTAACTTGGCAACAAGAGCTAAAAAAATTATATCCATCACGCATGCAAACCTTGTACTGTACTGCCCCATACTCAGCAAATTAAACCGTTGAGATAAATGACATTTTAAACTTGTGGACCAGTCAGTTTAATATCATTAGCTGGGCTCACCGGTTGTCCTAATTACAGAAGTCAAAGGCTGCAGGAAGCATCTGCAAAGTCAGCACATGTGTAAGGAGCGGTTTATAAAGCAGAAACACATGCTTTAATTTGAGGCTTCTTTGTTGCAACATGAATTATTAAGGAAAAGTATTGCACTTAATATCACTGTCAAAAAAATGGTCTGGCAACTGTCCAGGTGATAGGACTTGTATGGGTTGTGTGGGATTATTGCTGGCCTTTCTGTAAAGCTTCATTTTTGGTATAATACTTTTACCAAAATAAACAAATAAACACTTTCAATGCTATTTTGCTATGATCAGGCATATCTGCCTCTTGTTCAAGACACATATCTGCTACACCAGAATCAGTAGGAAACATCCCTAAGACACAGACTCAACTCTGACACTCAGATTGAGCCTAAAAAGATCAAACCACGTACAAAACAGCTAAGTGGAGTCAGGCAGTTGCTTTGATGGGTGGCCAAGAATGCCCTCAGCTCTGAGTTGCACATCCCACTTCACAGTTTACCTCCACAATCTAAAGTCAGGAGACTACTGTGGTTAGCTATGTGGATTTAGTCTTATAACTGATTTCATTCAGAAAAGATGAAGGTTCAGCCAAGTTCTTCAGCTCAAACAATCGATTTATATAGAAGCTGCTTTGCTTCAGTTCTCACTTACTTATGTAGATTTCATTTGAAAGTAAAGCCCTATTCAAAGATGAAGAGCAAACAACAAATCAACAAGGTTTTACACATCAGGAACATATCAGCTCTTGATAACAACCTCTAGAAAGGTATCAAAATACATCTCAGCTACTTGACAAACCATACTCTCCTGCACACAGACATGCAAAGACAGTAAAATTTCATTCTCCATTGCAACGAGCCCACTTAGTTACTTTCATGGTTCACTATTAATGTCACTGAGGCAGCTGTAGCTCTATTCATTGCACAATGAACAAAGTCAAGATTACCTTGTCCTCATTGCATACAAGCAACATTTTGAACAGTTCAATTAATCATGAATAAAATGGTGTTTTAAGTTGAACTGTACACAGGCACTGATTTTAGAACAGGGGACATTTTGCACACTTGCTACAGTGCTTTAGAGGAACTTGTGATACAGTCTCACCAATTACAATCAAATTTACTCTTAATCTATTGAGGATGTTCATAGGGATGAAAGTAAGGCATGTATGGTACGCAAATCAGGCATCCAACCTTTATGATTAGACATTACCTTTTGATGAAATATTTTTTCTTTCCTCAGAGTAAAGAAGTCTTGGTTTCAAACATCTTGTAAATTTGGTATGAACAAAATCTGTTGGAGAGGTACTATTGCTTTCTTTGCCTCCAACTTTGGTATTCCTTAACAAACTCAACCACACCCTTGTAGTATTTTCAGTCCAATAGAACTAGTTGACCACCTACACTAGTAGAGTACAACTAACCAAACCATAAGGTACTATGTAAGAAATGTGTTGTGTATCTCAGGATACATGTGTGAATGTAGTGTCAGAACCTAATATAATTACAAGGTAATATAGCCATTACTAAATCTTAATAGACTCTTCTTTAAACTAACGTCAGCAATTTTCAATATCTATTTAATTATTTTGTTAGGATTAATTCCTTTTCCATTAAAATCTATATTTTTTTTATTTATTCCAAACAGTGCTTTGCATTTTCTCCCAGATAAAACACAGACGGTGCCATTTCCAAGGCATCATTTTAGTTCTTTCTTGCTCAAGCAAAATAAAAACAATATTGTGTTTACCACAAAGTAGCTTTTTCCATACTTTTACGCTTTGTCATATAATTTGGTTTTGTGAAAACTGATGTCTTTCAACAAATGAACCAAAAGAAAAATATTTTTCTTCTTCTCGTTCATTTCATTAACATGAGAAAAGTCTTTTCATTCAGTATCGGTTTGCTTGCTTGTTTTTCTTCGATTGTAATTCAAATTTCCAAAATTATGAGGAAACTAAGTATGCTAGGCATGTATTCTCTATAGTTTTTGAGGCAATTTCATTATTGAGTTATTGGCTAGTTTAGGAATGCTGCGTTGAAGACAATCTGTGTGAATAGGCTAACAGTTCAAAAGGAAACCATTCTGAGAGCAAAGAGTACATTCTCTACAGCAGTTCCAGTGAATGACACATCTGGAACTGATCTTGGCTATACTCAACAAGTTCTGTTAAGCTTTTCCTTCCTATTTCTCCCTTGTGTCTTTCCCAACCTTGTCATGTTAACGATGTGTGTTTAAGAAAAATGTTCTTATTCCTGAGGGCACCAGCAATGTTGGGTAACATTTAGCAAAGCGTGCATCATCCAAAGTTATATAGAGTACTACAATACCGTGATCCACATAGAGTACAATACAATAAAGCAACTAGACTAAAAGCCATGCAGGAGAAGGTTTTACTAACAAAATTACTGAGATTGTTAATTTCTAAGGAATCTTGGAGCCTGAAGACACACATAATTACTCGAAAATATATCATAGAATCATAGAATGGTTTGGGTTGGAAGGGACCTTAGAGTTCGTCTAGGTCCAAATCCCCTGCCATGGCCAGGGACACCTCCCACCAGACGAGGTTGCTCAAAGCCCCATCCAGCCTGGTCTTGAACACCTCCAGGGATGGGGCAACACCTCAAGTCAACACTTTGAACACCTCCAGGTTCCCTGGGCAACCTGCTCCAGTGCCTCACCACCCTCACAGGAAAGAATTTCTAGTATCTAATCTAAATCTCCCCTCTTCCAATTTAAACCCAGTCTTATTAATTTGCTTCAAAATAGAGAAAATTGAGATGCACTGATAAAAACATCAGCTTGACGTTGTCTTGACAGAGAAATTTCTACCAGGGGTGTTGCCTAGTGCTTCTTTGAAACCCATTCTTTTATGATTGAGCATTAGCAGGAGAATGCAGACAATAATATGGATAGGAAGCATTGGAAAAGGGATTATCGAGTGCAGAATGATTTTAAATTGCTGTTTTTAAAAAAATGGTACATTACCACATAGGGTTTTTAACCTCTGAATGTAGGAGAAAACATGCATCAGTTGTAAAAAGATCAAATGTAAAACATAGTTTCTGGACAATATATTGTGTTGGTGGGCAGGAGAACCTTGGATTTTGCCAAGTATCTTTTTAAGGTACCAAGAGAACTATTTAGTGAAATAAATCCAGGTATTACTAAAGAGAAATAAAGAAGGAAAGCCTACTGGTGTTCATTTTATTGTAATTACAAGAAAAGCAGCTGAAGAAAATTAGAGTAGATAATTAAAATAAGGAATATATCCATAAAGGATCTTACACTGACCACAGCCGTGAAGATGTCTGACTACCTATGTGGTGTCGTAGGAGGATTAAAAAAAAGGAAGTGTATTTTATAGTGTAATTGTTCATGGAATATATGTGTGAGTGTGGCAGTCTGACAGCTCTGCCAGGTACATTTCTCCATTTAGTTATGGAGGATACAGACCACAGGACTGTCATGATTAACATTTATAAATGTCCGGACAGATGGAAGGGCAGGTAAAAGCAGTGAATCTGGCCAGCTACAAGACAGGGTGAGCAAGCAAGAGCAGGACACTTAACGTGACATAGTAAGCCAGTAAAATGAGCACCAGTACTGAAGAATTGATACATCTGTAAAACAGGACAAGGGTGACTAGAAACTAATTTTTATGATGATATCAACATAATAAAAAAATGCATATTTCATGCATTCTGGAACATATCAATTTTATTACAGTCAGTCTTATTCTTGAGACATACAGGTGCAAAACCACCCTGAGAAGTACAAAGAACTGTGCCAGAAATGAGGATTCAAACTCAGTTATATCATTGAAATCACAGTGGGAAAACCATTAAATAAATATGGCCTCAGTCCTTCTTACTGGAATATACCAACCATCATATATCAAAACTTGGAAAATGACAGTTTTATATTAATGGGGAGAAATACTTCTCTCTTCAGTCAATGACTAAACTCACATTATTTATGAGTCCCACCCATAAGCAAATGAAGAATGGATTTTTTGGGATTCTTTCTGTATAAAAAGCAGCACAGTTATGCTTGTATAGGCTTACATTGTAATTCAACATAATTTTTTATCAGTAGAAGTGAGGATGTCTATGATGATGCACATGTCACAAGTCACACAGGCATTCTCTATAACAGTGCAGGGAGTTGCATGCTTATTTTTTTACCCTTTTTTTTTTATGCCTTTCTTCGAGAGCCTCTTTTGGTTTTCTGGCATGGATGCTCATGTGTGAAGACTTCAGCGCAGCTCTCCAGTCAGATGAAGTCATCTGTAATATAAAGCAAGTCCAAAAAAAGGTGCTGGTGTTTCCCTATGGAGCAGTGAACAAAACATTACATGAGTTATTTGTAAGGAAGGGTAACGCTGCTAATAGTGCTTCAGAGGCAGGATGGGATGGGTGAGAGCAGCATAGGCACTAAATTGTGATGGAGGATAAAGCCCTCCAATCCATCAATACAATAATTTAGAAGAATTCTTAGGAAGTTCTTGTCAACAAAATTAAATAAACCACCCATCTACCTAAATAATGAACTTTTCTGGTACATCTTTCTTTGACTTGCCAGTACCTCTTCTTTCAGCTTCAAAGTAATGGATGGTTTGATGCTACACAGAGAGCAACTTAGGGGGAGGGAAAATAGTTAATCAGTGAGCAGGAAGGACCCTAGAATATCCTTTAATCTAGTGGTCAATGGGGCCCATAGGTCTCTTTGCTGAAACTGCCAGGAGAAACCTGGGATGGTACCAACTTTCCACTATATCAGGGAGGGGAAGTGCGCTGCATAAAATGAAAGAGGTTCTTCATCTATTCCCCTCCCTCTCCCCTGAGGAGAAGGCCAAAAGCTAGTCATTTTAAATGAGGAGGGTATTGGGGATTCAGAATTTCCACGTGACATGTGCTGTGTTGATCCTTGCTGTTGATCCTTGCTAAATGTGAAGATTCTGAACAAAGGCTCGTGTGTCTGCAGCAGCGTAGTGAGGAAGGGTCTGAAAAATACTCAGCTTTTTCAAGGAATTTGCTTCTGCGCAGAAGGCCATCCTTTCACCATGTACCTTTACTTATAGCAGAATGCAGTATTGCTGGAAAAAAAAGCCACATCTGCTCCCTGTTGTCCCAGAGCTGCTCATGAAGAGGCATTTTCCAGAATCAGCAGCTTTAGCTGAGATCAGTGGGTTTTCTGCAGATAAAAAGTCTGCAGGATTTTTTTTTTTTGTGTGTGTGTGTTAGATGAGGTAAACTAGGTTTCCTCAGACTTTCTTAAGACACAGAGAGTAAGTCTGAGGAACTGAAAAATCAGGCTCTGAAGCTGGAATTCGAACCAGCAGGGCGGAACATCTGAATTTAATGAGGCTCTGCTTGACATCAGCAGGAGCATTGGAAGGCCAAAGTATACGGGATTAGGCCTCAAATTAATGATGCAATGAAAAGGAAAAATGCATAATTTTAGGGAAGATCATTTTGATGATTGATTTTATAATTATTCATGGCACCTAATGTGAATTATCAGGATACTTTTATTGATGGCATTTATTATTGCATTAAAATTTTAAACTATGCTCTGGAAGACAGTATAATACAGGCTGGAAACAGAATGAGAGGTTGAAATCTTTCAAAAGAGCCTGAGAAGTAAGGATGCTTCATGCAATTCGATGGCACATAGAGCATCCAGCTACTGCTATGCCAGTGATTTAAGCCTACACCTTTATTACAGGGCTGTTGCAACAATTTAGTATTAAATTGTTATATCAGATCTTTGACTTTGTTGTAGTATAATCAATCAATGACATATTTTAAAGAATCCTTTCCAAATGCATGTTCCAAAAGAAAAGTAGTTAATATAAGCTTAAAATCCCCTTTGTTTTACTTGGATGGTGCTTCTGTGGGCCCAGATTTGTGAAAGCTTCTCACCATCACACCAGTCATTCAGACTTGTGTCTTTCCCACAGTCAGTACAGACTCCATTGCTTCTGAAGCTGTAGTACTTCAAATTTGATTTTATCCTGGTCACAGGAGGAACTTGCACCTGAAACAAAACTGTGGTAGTTTTCCCACGGTGAAGCACAGCTTGCTACTCATTAGGTCATAAGAGATCAAAATTATTCATAGTGTAAATGGACTTCCTGATTTTGAAGTCAGAGGTCTTTTGGCTGATAAGAATTTAATGCAGACCATACATTTTCATGCAGGTGGACTCCTTAGCTGTTTGAGACCTTAACCTGTCCTGACTGTAAGATAACTACAACAGCTTTAGGACCCAAGGCAATTAGAGTGGCCTTACTTCACCAGGAGTGGGAAACACAGCCTGTCAGATAGGTGAGGTGGCAGAAAAATTTCTTCTGCACTTTCCTGAATAGCCAGCTTCTTCTTTATCACCAGGTAGCATTTTATCTTCAAGCAGTAGAGGAATGGGAGAGCCCTGAATACTAGGGATACTAAATACCTTTTATGCTAAAGGATTTTAATTTCCATAACTTTCTATCGAACAATACATCAAATACCTCTGCATCAGGTGAAACGCACACTGTGATTTGTACACCCTCCCACCTAAAAAGGAGGTTAGTAAGACAAATTCCACTTAGCAGTTTAGATGTTCCAACAGAGCGGAGCTTTGTGAAACGTAAAGTATTCCCCTTATCTTTATGTTTTTATGGAGCTTCCAAAAATGCAATGTTTTCAGCCATAAAATGTGTGACATTCTTCAACAGATCCCTGACATTAAACACAGCACTGTTTATTTCGTGCCAACAGCACTGGCAGGACAGCTCTTGCTGGAGCAGCTCCTGTTTCCAAATAAGGTTGGCTGAGTTTCATCTTTAGAAAACTCCAGCCCAGCTGCAGCCAGGTGCTCACTAACTTTCTTTTCACTATCTGGCTGGCTGAGCTCAGAAGAATTAGCTTGCTCTTGCTCCTCCATCCTGTGTGAAAGCCCTGAAAACCATTCACAGATTTCAAGTCCCCTGCAGAAGCTACTGAAGAACTGGGGTTTCTTCTTTTCAGTAGCAGGTAGCTGATCTCCTCTACTACATAATAACAAATAATGTGGAATATTGGCCATTGTTTGGGTAAGGAGGAGGTCTGGCAGGTCTTCTGCATAGCTGCAGAGTATTAAGCCAAGGATCCAAATTCAAGCGAGGGCACATTTAACCAACTCCATCTCAACAGCTGCCACCTAGCTGCTTTACATGTACAAATCTTCCTATAAAGATTGAGTAACAGCATGTAATTTTTCCTTTGTCTCAGTACTTCAGCTGCGTATGATAACAGTACTGCTGCATGGGCTGGTATTATACACGCTTACCTTTGAAACCCCCATGGAAGCGTGTGATGGAGATGGGAGTTACTGCTACTTACAAGCTCACAGTTTGCCCAAATTCTCATTTCCTGCTCTGCAGTTTGATCCAGCAGACAAGGCAGCCAGTGCTATCCAGGGCCAGATCTTGCTGTTTATCCAGGGGCTCCGGGAAGGGATGGAGGAGAAGGCACTGGCTGTCAAAGGCTTTCTAGTGCAGCTGCACACATCCAGCTCTGTGGGAGGCCAGAGGAGGTGGGATGATGATCTCAGATCAGTACAGTTGGAGAGCCATGCACTGTGTTTCTGTGTGTGCCAGCAGAGATGTGTCAGCCCTGGCACCCATCTCCTGGCAAGAGGAGCTTCTCCAGCTACAGGTTCACCAAATGCAGCCAAGAGCCCTAAGGTGTCAATCCTGTCTCACCCTCAGGCATCTCTTTTCTCCTGAGCATCCTCACCTTTCCTGCTGCTGAGGCAGTTGCACTCATATGTGGGGGCTGCTTCATGCTTTCCAAAATGCCCCTCCTGTCCCCTCTGCCTGAGGAGGGTTTCCTGCAGAGTGTTCAGGCTTTTGAGTCTGTTTTCGGTGACAGCCTGCCCATCACTTCAAGGGCCCCTGAACCAACGATATCCAGCGGGTGTAACGGCTGCTCAGTGATCCAAACGAGATCGTCAGCACTAAGTGTACATGATTTCAAGTCTCCTGAGCTACATTTCTTCAAGCGTATGTCGTTATTCTTCCTTCCCTACACGCTCAAAAGGAAGACTGGTTTAAAGACTCTCACTCCAGCTGTTTATTAGCTGAGTTAACACAAACATTTCATTTCGAGCACTTGAGCAAAGTTTATGGTTCCCCTTCCAGGGTGGCTGACCTGAAACCTCTCTCTAACAACACTCTTGAGGAGAAGCATAGAAATATTCTTCTTGATATCAATTTCAGATTGCTATTAACAGTCACAAACAGTACAGCAACAGAAACCAAGATGCAAGCTTTATTATAAAGCTTTCTAGGCTCTTCTGTGTCTAATGCAATACCATATAGCTGCCTTACAACTGGTATTTACTTTTATAGTGCTACTACAGGAGCAGGTTGCCCAGAGAAGTCGTGGATGTCCTATCCCTGGAAGTGTTCAAGACCAGGCGGGATGGGGCTTTGAGCAACCTGCTCTAGTGGAAGGTGTCCCTGCCATGGCAGG
>JAOXNG010000002.1:12270220-12286413 GCA_028566535.1 Scolopax minor
GGGGTAATTTTACCTGAAAGGTGGAGGTATATAATATACCTTGACTACAGTATGTGTATTTACAGTATACATTACTCTTTGTCCCCACCCTGAATGAAAGGTGACTTAGAGATGCGTGAAGGGACATGGAAAAAGGTGAAAATGGGAAACTGTATCTATTTTTATGCTATGAGAACATTAGTAAGTTTTTGATCTGTGGTCATTAAGATATTTTTGTGCAAATGCAATTAGAAGAGTTTGTTTGCTCTGACTCACCATATTTTCACTCTTACCGGTCTGCAGTTGTTTAGATTTTTGTACTATTTACTTTTTTTCCTGGGAGAAACCGGTACTATATTGCTGTCCAAGACAGTGTATATTATATATATGTGAAGAGAAGGAGAAATAAACTCTCATTTGTAAACAAAGAGTAGAAATCATACCCCAGCCTTATCACTGACAGCAGCTGAGGAAATTCTTTCATTCTGTTTGCAGCAATACTTAAAACTAGATTTGCAAATGCAGATTGGAAACTCTTCTATCCTTTTTCTAAAGAAAAAGCAGATACATGACAATATGGACAAATGAATTTCAATTGCTTCTTGTCCAAATAAATAGTGCTAAACCTCAAGATCTCAGGTAAAGATTCAAAATCAGGAAATGAAAAAATGAACAATAAAATGTGAAGGTCAGACGGGATCAACCTCTTCTTATCCCTTCTCTTTCACACGGCTGAGAAGTGCACAGGAGGGGATGAAATGTGTGGATGCTGGACCGTATCATTACTAACAGTCCGTTATTCACAATTTCAGCCTAGAAGCCTCAGAAAGTACTTTATCACTTGATCTTCAAACCGGTATTTGTGGCTCATCAGCCTCTCTCCATTTTATGAGCATTTGTACTGCAACTGCATCAAGAAGCCCTAGAGCAATGTAGTTAAGCTCTATTGAACTCTATGGAGGTTTAAAGATAAGGGAGTTATTTCTGTCAAAGCTAACATGAAAAAATGTATTTGTTGCTTCATAATTGCCAGAGACTGGCAAAAAAAGGTTTGGTTTTTTTTTTTTTTATTTCCATTTTTGTACTCTTGCCATCGGAACCTAGTCTTGCAGAGCACAGGCTACAAGACACTGGGAATACTGGGGGCACTCTGGTCTCAAGGGTATGTTGCCCTTATGGAGTGGCTTTTGTTGCATGTTTCCTATTACTATTAAAAACTCACAATTAAAATGCCTCTAATGAACATGGTGCATCCCCAGCCTCTTAGTAGTTGGCTACACAAAGAGGGCTCTCTGCATGCTGGTGAGTATGAACAATCAGAGCAAAGGCTTAGCTTGAATCAGTACTCCTGAAAAGCATTGATCCTGCTCTCTTTTTAGACATCTGAGAAAAATGCAGTAATTTCTGGAAGCTTTCCCAGCTAGGTTCTTTCCAGTTGAATTTTTAAAAACCAAACCAAACCAAACCAACCAACCAACCAAACAAAAAAATGTGCTTTTGGAAAGGATTTTTTTTTTTAATAACTGAACTTTCTCTCAAGTGGAGGCTCTATCGCAGACTGAAAATCTGTCATATGGAATGACAAAATATTGTGGCAGCAAAATGTTCCATGAATGCTTACGTGGGGGGGATTACAGACTGGCAGAGGGAACAGTTTTTCTAAGACAAAGGAACTTCCAGAACTGACCTTGTCAGCGATCATCTGCAGGCAAAAGTTACTTGATTTGCTTTAAAGATGAACTGGAATTCTACTCAAAAGGAAAAGTAAAAAAGGGCTGCTTCTATAAAGAAGAAATGGAGATGTGAGTCTGGAAATGCAATACAAAAGGAACCAGCTATGGTTTTTTCATAAGTCTGCTTTGTGCATATTACTTTGTCAAAATTAAAATGGGTCATTTATCCAGAGGAGAATAATGACCTAAATCATCTTTGAGATCTCTACCAATGTGTTAATCAGATGTTTGGAGGTTTCCCCTTGGTGAGGCTCTTGGAACACAAGGAGAAACACCATATCAAAGTAAGTTCTTAGTACAAATAACAAATTTAGTTTATTCCCAGTCCCTCAAAATGAGTTGAGACTTTTAAAAATACAGAACTCTTCTGCAACAGGCATAGGAATGAATTAAATTTTCTTTGTAAGTGTTTTGATCCTCAACATCTTCAGGAGGCAGCTTATGTAGGGAATTTCTGCCTTTGGAAATGCTGTAGTTTCTTAGTAGAGAAGGTGCACTTTAAATGATGTGATAAATCTGATCTATGTCCCACATGGAGAAGCTAATCCCAATCTCCGTATAAAGCTTTTTATTGTACTGAGCTTTATATTTCATAGCCCTATGTAATCAAGAACTATCCTCTGTATCTTGAATTAGTTCATGTGAATAGCTCGTTACTGAAGTGCAAAAGTGGCACTAATAGAATACCTTGGGGTGAGTGACCCCGAAACCTGACTTTGAGGAATGCTACGACAGGGCTGGTGGTGGTGAACTTTGTTTTGCCTGTCAGTGATCCAGGCACTTAAAACCCTTTTACTACATTTGGTTGCTGAATTACTACAGGGAAAAAAAGATGCATTATTAATATTTGGGTCTACCTTCCAACTGAAAAAGATATTTTCTGAAAAGCAATGTAAAGCAAGTATGTCCTGGCTGTGTTTGTATTACTCAGATCTGCTGAGGAACATAGCTCTTCTATTACTTTAATGTATGGCCTGGGAAGACCCTGCCTTTCTCTTTCACATTGCAAAAAATTCACTTTCCAGCCAAGGTGTTTCAAAAACTGGTTGTCAAAAAGTCACTGTGGTGTCATTTCTTTGTTTGATGCTAGATATAAATTGATATTTAAAATAGATCTCCAGGAATTTCTGATGTAGAATGTAATAAATTCAGTCCTTGGGAGGGGGGTTTTCGTAAAGGTGTAGCTACAACTGTGAGCAGGTTTCAAACAATTCCTTTTCTGGCTTCTGTTCTGTTATTTGTTTTGGTTTGTTATTTGTTATCTGTTTGTGTTTTTTCTCATTTAAACTCCCAGAATCTCAGCCACTACACCTGCCATACATGCTAGCAGGGCACATGTGGAGCATTTACCTAAGGTAAACATTCTCCTTGAAGCTAGGTCCCACCCAAGGCAAAAGCACAGCTGATGGAATCGGGCAGCCCTTTGCTTTGTTACTCATTGTCCTTTCAGAGAATGCCTGGCAAAAAGGGATTTATCTCTACAATATTCAACCTCAAAAAGGGCAGTAGAGAAAGCCCTTGTTCTACTTGCAGCAACCACAACTGTAATCAGCTGAGGGACTTTTTTCTTCCTTTTCTTTTTTTCTTTTTTCCCCTCTTCCCCTCCTTCCTCTTCTCCCTCTTCTTCCTCTTCCCCTTTTATTCTTTTCTCACTTTCCTTTCTATTTTTCATCAGAGAGGTGCTGATGCAGCAGGTTCTGGGGCCCCCAACATAAGGAGGACGTGGACCTAAATGTCAATAAAAAAAATAATATCAAAACCTCTTATATGTAATGAATAATTTGGCTCTGCCAGTTGGTACAGCAGACTGAAACTGTAGGATGACTTAATTCTTGATACAGCTGCATTTTGCCCTGGCCAAAACTACTTTCAGATCAGTCACACACTGTCCTTTGGAAGTCCTCTGACTCTCATAGAGAGTTCTCACAGATGCTTAACTTCAGAACATCTTTTGAAATGGAAAATAACTGGATAAGAGTAAACAAATCCTGCATTTTCAACCAGGCATTTTTATTCCAACACATGAGCTAAATTTCCTGCTCAACCAGAGCAAGCTCATCCTATTGATTCCCCAATCCAGGCCTTGCTAGAAGCTGCTTTTCACCTGTCACTTCTTTAGACAGCTCAGCAGTCCAGTCTTTCCTTGCCACATGCCAGTCAGAGGACCAGAAGAGTTGTACTTAAATGTTATATATGCCAAGATTTTCAAATGGATGCTCTTTAGGAAAACCCATGACACATTTACCTCAGAGGAATCTTTTTAGACATCTCCTATGAAGTCACCTAGGATGATTTACCAGTGATGCAGCAGGCTAATGCCTATAGTAGGGACAGCACAGAGTTTCCCATGCAATCACACTGGTTGTGTCAGCCTGTAAGATCAACTATAGATGTATAGATGTCTTTAGTAATTTGTACCAGATCTCCAGCAAAAGACTGCAAGTTCCAAGAGGCTCAAAAGCAGCACTTTCAAATTGAGTTGTACTGTCTTCCCTATATTTTTGACTACAAAAATGAAGTCATCAAATTAATGGTATTTGCTGGTTTTATCTAAGCACTTGTAACACATGCTTTGGCTATGATAAGCCAATTAGAGTCTTTTGAGACCTAATACCATCTGTCGAATAACTCACTGGCAGTCCAGCAGGTACCAGTCTCTCAGTTCCCCAGTGGGTTTCACATTTTACCACTTAGTGCTCATAATTACCCTTCCCAGTGCCAGAATGGAAAAGAAAATGAGGAGAAAAGCTTTAGTCATTATTGTGAGAAGAGGCAGAAGAGATAAAGCATCCATTTGTGATGTGTAAAGTTGGTTTTTGCATATCCATACTCACTGTATTTCTGATTTTACCTTGAAGAGATGTAGGTTTTCAGTTGTCATAGCAACCATATTAACAAATAGCAGCATAGATTTTACACAAATTATGTGACTGCCAGGAGTAGAGGATAGTCTAACAGGTTTTTATTAGTTTCTCCACTGCCGCCCCCCCAATACATACTTACCAGCTAATATAAATCCATCACTTTTTGCTCTTCCTTATTGCACACTTCTCATTTCATAATAGGAAAGTTTATTAAGAGGATATACCCATACTACAAACCTCTAAATTTGATATACCTTGTCTTCCATGTCTGAAAAAGACATCACATGATTGCAGCATTCTTTAAAAGGCATAAACTGATTTGCATTAATGCTTCTCTCAGTGAGCTAACTGGGGGACTATAAATACAGTTCCTGTCTTCAGGATTACTTAGCGGTTTTGCTATGAATCAAAACAGAAAAGGCAAGGCAAAAGATAATCTTCCAAGACAGATGGAAAGGGGAAGAAAATGTTCTGTACATCATACCAAAATTAATGATGAATCTGTTGGTTCCTTTAAAATGGAAAGATTTATAAAGGTTAAATTACACAGCCTTTAACACCTGAATGTTTCTACTGCAAGGTTTTTGTGGTTCATATGCATTTCTTGAATACATTACTGATTGTCCATTGGATTAAATATTAACTTTGGCAGATTTTCTTTCTAGAGAGAGCAAAATTTAATTTTAGCTGAAGCATAATAGTAATAACGGTTTGCACTTCTCTAGTCCCTTCCATCTTCACACTTCCTTCAAAGCAATTCAAATATCAGTCAAAACTATTAATTTGAAATACGGCTACTTTTTCAGGATAAAGAAACTAAAACACGTCTCAAAGGGACTGGAAAAGTCTGCAGCATAGATCATGGTAAACAGGAAGAGGTGATTAACTGTTCTCCACACCTAAACATTTGTTCAGCTATCTATCAGCTGCATAAGACAGATGAAGTTTCCTAAACAATGTCTTAAAATAAGCAGAGAATTTATAGATCTATTTAAATACAACCACGGTGTATGTGTATAGACACTTGCTTTAAAATACCCAAAAAACCAACACAGGTGGCTGAAGGATTATTTTGAATTCATATCTCATCTCCTTAGCCAAAGGACCAATGCACATAAGTATTATACTAGCTTAAAAAATGTCTTTCTTCCAAACACTTAACTAGCACCATGTCAAAAACTGTTCAACAGACGTGCACTCTTATGATACCTGAGAGCCAACATTTCTACCCAAGGAAGATGTTAGAGTCCTGAGATAAAATTGTACAGAAGATTCTAGATTTCTACACCAGATAAATGAATTAAATTAAGTCCTGTTTTACCTTATTTTGAATCAAACAAATGTGTTTGTTTGATTTAGCTAAAACAGACTACTGTTATCTGGAAATAGGGTAAGGCACTACTCCTGCCTACAATTTCTTTCTACCTGTGCAATAAATACTGTTTCCATTGGGTGTCTTGGGTATCTGGTTGGTTTGATAAAGCTAACAAGCCATAGTGTCAGTTTGGCCGATGATGCGCAACAGATGCTCTCCCCCACCTCTCACTCCAAGGAGAGGAAGAAGAGAGATAAAGAGATTTATGAGTTTAGAAGCAACTAAACTACTTTAATGAAATATTAATAATAAAATAATAAATAATTAAATATATACAATATATACAAAACCGTGACAGGCTCCCAGGATGACATCACAAGCAGGCATGGGGAAGTCCCCATCTGGACTCAATGATGGATGGGAACTGTATTCCAGATCTAGAGTCAGGAATGCACAGATCAGGATTAAAGCCAGATAAACAAGACAGGTCCTCCTCAGATGTCGGCCATTGAAGAGAGAGGGCTGACCCTTTGATCCCTCAGCTTTTATACTGAGCATGACGCAGATGGGATGTAATGCCCTCTTGGTCAGTTTTGGGTCACCTATCCTGTCCGCTTCTCCCTACGGGTGGGACCCCTCTATGCTTTTCTGGTTCCAACCCTTCCGTGGGCCAGATAACGAAGTTAGCTGACCTTAGTTGTTACAGCAGTAAGTATAAGCAGGTGTCTCTCCGCATACCGATCTTTGGCATTGACTATAAACAGGTCTTACCACTCTGAGAATGAACAGTTTTCTGCACAATATGCTGTTAATTCAGAGAGTTAGAAGAGGCCTAGCTAGGAAGAAAATTATGGAACAGAAAGTTCCATAATTCATAATCCATTTCTGTTCTACTTTAAACCAGGACACATATATAAACATGCATTCAGCTACTAAGCCCACTCTTCTCCTTTTTCTCCACAAATTCTGCAAAAGTGGGTTGAAACAGGTGCTGCTAGGAAGATCTATTTCTAGGTGTTTTCTCCTTCTCTCCCCTATTAGTTTTCCAAGTCTTCTAAAGGCTTAGAAAGATTATCTTTAACATTTTAACAATTTTAGCAGCAAATATTCATTGCCAGCAAATGTGCCAGCAGGGCAAATTTCCTTTCTTTCTTTCTTTCTTTGCAAGCCATATCACCTGCAGCTGCTTATTTCACCTACCTTGAAAGCTGACTGAGCTCTTTATACCTTTTATATATCTGTGGCAGGTAGCACCTTGGAAAGCTTGCACCAGCCAGTCGGGTTCTGTGCTTATTTCCATAGGGAGTTCTCTCCCAATATATTCTAATTATGCCTAAAACATTTATAGAATACCTTCCATTTTAAAAATAGCTCACAAGCTTTATATACCATGGAGTCCATTCACTTCACCTACTCCAGGCAGACCGCATAGTAGTTTGACAGGTCTCAACACTACCACAATGTACATATTCAGGATTGCTATGAAGGAAAAAATATGTCCATTTAACACTTCAGGAAGATTTTTAGATAGATATATACCATGCTATAAATGCATAGTATGGGGTGATATTCAGACTCTAGGATTAAAAACTGCCAAGGGTATAAAAGCTACCAAATGGATCTTGAATGTCCATCACCTTATGCAGTATTGATTTCATGATTTATTAACATTAGTTTCACAGACTAGTGTTCTTTACCAGCAATAGTATGATTTTTTTTTTCAGAATTTTTCTTTGTTTAAAAAAATTGTCACTTTTCATAATATAGTTAATTGAAAAATGTTGAGCTTTTTCCAGTCATGGTGATTTAAGACAGAAGAGGCTCCACATATTTAGCAGTGCAGGCTACATATGTGGGATAGACAAGTCCCTATTTCAAAACTCTAAGAATTAATTTTTGAAACCACATTTCCTCTTTTCAGGAAAGTTCTCTTTATAATATGACAAGCAAGAGGTGTTTATTGTCAGTGCTTACCTGTTGTATTGTTCAGGTTTAGCAGTGGTGTGCACTATATGAACAGTTTCTCTGGGTTTCCTAGGACTTCTTTCTAGATGCTACACAGGCTGGTTTGGAGAAGGGCTGAGGTAATTTTAGGGTGCTATGACTGAAGGTTTTTCCCCTCAGTTTACTTCAGACATAATGGAATTTTAAGGCAAATATCTAAAATAAAAGCTTTCAAGGGCAGGAAGGCCCACACATTCAAAACATGCAAGAAAAAGAGCTTTCTGCAGCTGATCTTTCTTTCCTACTTGGCTGGTCATGTGAAGATGATCTGATACTAGAGTTGCAAGCAAGACCTAAACATTCAGATTTCCAAAGTTCAAGAAGGTTATCATACACTGACTAACTCACATCCCTTGGCAGCAGAACATCAAACCAAGCCAAACCACAAGAGGACCAAGGGTCTGAACTCACAAAAAGTTATTCTTTAGAGGTATCCTAGTCTGTCTGTACCACATAATATAATGTTATGTAGAGATACCCAAACTAGCCTAAGCTTGCTAGCCAGTAAAGTAAAAGGCCTGTCTTAACGTACTCCTCCTTCCAGGTTCATTAATCCTTTTGGCAAGCACTTTGCCAGAACGGCAAAGGAAGTATAGGCATTACATTAAATTATGTCACCAAGATTTAGTGCAGTAGATGGCAGATATAAGGCAATAAAAAAATTAAGCCCCTTTGACTTTTATGACTAATTACTAACTGCCTGCCCACTATGTCAAATCACACTATATGAGAAGTCAGTTAAAGTATATATATTTTTTTTTTTAACTGAGAAATACTGTTTTGGTAATTAAGTAAAAGTGCACATATGGCATCTTCAAGGAATTTTTATTGTGCTTGAGAAAGATGCCAGACTAATACAACCATGGAAATTGAACCACTCCGTTAAAGTAGAGACAAGTACAGCATGGATAGTAACAATGCAAGCTGCCTCCACAGCCCTGAGAGCCAAATTACATAAATCACGGCCACAAGAGGACAGACTTAAGCACAAGGGAAGCACTGCACATCTACACCCATACAAAACTTGGCCTTACTGAATGATTGTAAGGGAGTGCCAGCTGCAGGGTGTGGACAGTTGCCCACAAGTCATCAGCCAGACCCGTCACATTATTGAACAAAAAGAACCAAACAGCTGTCAGATAGTAACAAATTTTTGTCATAATAACCAAAGAAAAAAAAGATTCATAAATGCCATTACTAATCTTGAGAGCCCCTCTTTTGTTTAAATATTTTAACAAACACCCCTAAGAGATATCCTGGCTTCCAGTTTCATGGTTTCTTGATTTCAGTCGTGATACATACATGGAAAGTGCCACTGTCTGAAGAACTAGGTTCAATTCCCACCTGCGTGACCTTGGTCAAGACATTTCTATGACTATTTCCCTCATTTGTGTGAAAATATAGGAAAGCATAAATGTCCTCACTATCAGTTAATGCTTTTTTTGTGTCTAGAGCTTGTTTGCCCTACTATTACTCAAAGGTCATCACAAGCTTAGGGCAGATTCATCAGGTAGCACAAAAGTAGGTAACAGTAACTGTCCAGTTGAAAATATGCCTGAACTAGGCCTGACAGGCACTGAAATGTTCTTCTTTAAGCTTTAAGTTAATATAAGGCACCACTGCACAAGCATCAATGTGACCAGCTTAAGCCACTGGTCAGAAAGGAAGGCAGTGCAGAGAGAAGAGCAGTCTAGAAATCATTGCAATACCTTTGCTCAGACTGCAATGTTTCAGGTTTTTTTGGTAGTGCCTACAAAGTGGCAGATACTTCAAAAAAGATTAAAAGAAGCAAGTGCAAGGCAGTAAAGCTGTTTTTAAGACTCATGCTTACTAAAAGTGACAAACAGTAGAAAAGTCAATTGCTCAACACAGGAGAGAAGGTTATCAACAGGATAGAGCCAGGCTCTTTACAGTGGCACTTGATGGGAGACAATGGGTATAAGAAGAGGTTCAGACTGGGTATAAAGAAAGTATTTTTATCATGAAAACAGCCAAGTAGCAGAACAGGCCATCAACATCCTTGGATGTCTTTAAGACCAGACCAGATAAAGCTCTGAGCAACTTGGTTTGATCTCAGAGCTCACACTGTGTTGAGCAAGTGATGGATCTAGAGACCTTCTGAGATCCCTTGCAACATGATTTATGCTATGATCCAAGCACCTGCAAAAAATAACTCAGAGATATGTATAGAAAAACATTCCATATATAGAAAGATCAATTAATAATTCAGTCAAAGGGAAGAAGGAATGTATAAAAGGGAGAGGAGGGCTTTACATGTAACTCTCTCAGATGCGTACAGAGAACTATTAACTTTGCTTTTGCAATGTATAAAGGTTTCTATTTGGAGAAAAAATGCCACCATATTTGTGAAGAATAAAATGACAATACTCTCTCAGCAAAACTTTCACAGTATAATAACAGTATAAATTATGATTAATGTATTACAAGACCATTATTTGCTCTCTCAGCAAAACTTTCACAGTATAATAACAGTATAAATTATGATTAATGTATTACAAGACCATTATTTGTTTCAGGGAAAATTGATAAGTTTAAAGGCTAAATTAAATGAACACTAGAAGTCTTCACCCAATGTCAGCAAGAAAGAAGAACTAGGAAAACTGCTCTGTCCTTTTCACTCCTCAAAAGTTTAGTGGCTATTCTCTGTCCTTGCAATATTCACTGGTGCTTGTCTTTACTTTCTCTTACTCCTTTCATCCCTGTCACTTAGTGGATAAAAGGCAAGTTACACATTGTTGCCCTGTGATTCATCCTCAATGCAAAACTACCATTTTAGCATGACATGTGGTGTATTAATCACCATCTTCCCCTGACTGATGTCAGAGTTGGCAATTTTCTAGCATCTTCACTGGGTGGCCATGTGTACATCATTTCCCATTTCTTCACTGCATCCAAGTGTGGGTAGTAACTGCAACTAAACTAACCTATTTCAAGATGTTTGGTTGGGTTTTGGTTGAGGGTTTTTTTATATATTCAGAATCTGTCTCATTTTTAGACAGTGTTAGGTGTTAGAAAGATTAAGCTACAATGCATGTTTTAATAAGGGTTTTTTTCTTTGGGTTTGCTTTTTTTTTCCCTTTATCCATGCCACTGTATTCCTCTCAACTATTTATTTATATAAGGGGAAAGCCAATTACATTTTACCACCCCCTGCCAATAAACTGATTGTTCTTTGGCTCAAGCTGTTCAATATATTCCAGACTAGAGCAAGGGAAGTTATTTGTCCTCAACAGTTTGGCAGTGTTCTGCTACATTAAACAGATGCTGTGTTTTACACCCCATTTGTAACTACTTATCACTGGTGGACTTAAAAGATTGTTGTACATTAGCTCTTCTCAGTTCCCAGAGGTCAAAATGCACATTAAAATATCTCGTTCTTTCCTCCTCTGTGTTTGTGCTGAGTGCTAATTCTATTAGAAAACTTTGTTTAGCTCAAGTTGCAGCATCCGGACTAGCATATGGTTCTTGGAGTAAGAATGGCTCCTTCTGAGCCCCTAAGGTTTCATAGATAATACCACTACTGAATTCCTTGTACACTAAGTATGAGTTCTCACCAGGAATCAAAATCAATGAGAACTGTGGAAACTGCAAACAAGTAGCAGGAATATATAATGAATTTTCAAAGGAAATTCTCAGTTTCACTAAGGTCTTTAGTTCTTGGACAACTGTCTATGAAGTGAACAGTTCAAAATTTCCCTTTATCACTCTATAGCTAATATATATTAGCTCTCTGTAACACCAAGGGCAAATGCAAAATCTACTATGACTTCATAAATAATTTCATAAAATAAAACCCAAATTCTAGAAGTATGTGCTGTGAAATATTATCTATGTGCCACTCATTCTTCAATTACACAACTTTTCAACAACACAGCTCACTATACCCTCCACACCGACACCATGCATTTTAATCAATTTATGCACAGTTTACTAAAAATAAATACAATAGATACCCCAAAGCAGAACATTTCAGTCTAGACAGTAATAATTATACTCAACACAGGACAATATGAATATGAAAAAGATTCATATAAACATTAATGCACACCTACAGCAGTAAAACATCTAACATAAAACATTACACACAATGACAAAGTATGGTTTCATTATCCATAAATCATTATCAAGATTTTTGTTAAAATCTCAGTTGAGACAAAACTATGTCCTATAGAGAAGTTTACATGGGAAATTCAGAGTGTGGATATCGTTGATAACGAAGGAGCAGAGCAAAAAGATAATATGAAGGAGACTGGGAAGTATACAGCAGGAAAACACAAAGCATTAATATAAAACAGCATAAGAACAGACAGAAGAAAGAGAACTAAAATATAAGCATTATTTGAATAGTGTAAAAAAATACATACTTGACCTTATTAAAAGATTCACTAACTTTTAATGAAATAGCTCTACTTAAATGATAAGTATGATTCTGCAGAGAGCCCTTTTCAAACATGTAGTGATAGTTTCTTATAGTATGATCCCCATTAATAAATCTTTTGATCTGAATAACAAAAGAATCAAAATGAGAGAGTAGTCTCAGAAAAACATGGATTTTTTTTCCATGCTTTCAAACTAAATCTACCCAACAAAACAAATCACAGAAGGTCAATGTACAGAGAGAATAATTTAGGTCAAAAGTTTTATTTATAATATCCAGTGAAATCCATCATTACAAGAAGAGAAAAATATTCTCCATTCCGGAAATGTAATTTCATGCAATGGCACCCAGATAAAAGTTATAGTAGAAACCTAGATAATAATCAAGCAAAGAACTGATGAATGAAAGAAAATTTTAACAGACAAATAGATAGTCACTTCAGCACTGAACAACATATTTAATGAAATAAAATGGTTTCCAGCAATATTTTTTGGTTTGAAATTGAAGTATAATTTCTGCACTGAGGCAACCATATCACAAGAAACTGCCAAATTCATGTGCATATGTGTGTGTGAGATTGACTGATTCATTAAGTGACATGGAAAAAATACACTGATGTTGTCTACATCTATATGAACTAGCACTTTGCAAAGAAGAAAGTGGGCCAAAAGGGCAGGGGAGAACGCAAGAATATTAGTATTGACATAACATTGGATCATCTCTCTGCTCTGACAGCAGTTTTACAAGCACTGCATTAGTAAGGAAAAGATAATATTTCTCCAAACATTTTTTGGAATCAGTGGAAGGTACAAAACCTGTGTTATATAAAGACAACTAAATAGACTAAGATTGCACAATCCGTTTTAAAGATACATGGTATGATCAAGGGATGATTTTACAGCATTTTACCATAAGTAAAAGGAAGAATAAGGTCATTAGTGCTATTCTCCATATGAAAATACAAATCAGATTAAGCAGCATCAGATTAAATTGTTAGATAGTGGGTTAAAAACAAACAAGAGAGGTATTTCATTTAACATATCTAGATCCTGAAACTCAATATCACAGGATGTGGCAATGAGGAAGAAAAGGGTTTTTGAATTGGATGACCACACTTTGAACATCTGTCATCTCTGTCCATTAGTGAACAAGTAGAAAAAAATATTTGTAAAAAGAAATATAAGACCCATGTTATTGTTACAGAAATTATTTTTGAGCTCCTGTCCACAATTTTTTATTGTTCAGTTGTGTGCCTCATAAAATCTAGAATTATGGATAATAGCCTATCAGATCAATCCAGAAGCATTATCACCAAAGCATAAAAAAATTTAAAACACTAAATTTTCTAAGAAATGTTTATTCATTGAAGATGAAGAGGCCTTGTGGCAAAAAGAGTAATGATTTTCTGAACACATAACCCTGCTGTGCAATAGGCATATTAGAAAATATTCTCTCAGGACATACACTTCTGATATCCAACACCCCTATATTGCACAGTTGTGCAAAGCAATCACATCATTCATACACATATCATTCCTTGCTCTGTGGCAAGGAAACAAATATAAATGCATAGGATGTGTGACTTTACAGAAGGTGCAAAGTCAAAGCAGAAATTAGAAATCTGGTCCGGGTTTCAAACATTTACATCTTCTCACAGGAATTTGGTATAAACAATTACTTTAATTTTTATAGAAGTATGTGGCATTAACTTGCCCTTTGTTTTTAAATCATCCAGATGATTTAAACTGTTCTAGATGTTCCAGATGTTCAGATGTTCTAGAACTAGACACCATCTTGAATAAATAATTAGAAAAAAGTATGGTTTCTCAGAGCACTGCACTTATATTTACCTTCCTCTGACTGCAACTATATCTATCATACTGCACTCCAGTGCACATCACAAGTGTGATAGAATTATCGCTCTTTCATCTTGGCAAGGGAAAAACTACCTCAGCATTAAGAAGCAGAAAACCAGTTCCTATATTCAAGGAAATTGTAATTTGAGAAGATAACGAATGAAAAATACAGTGTCTCCTGGCTATCAAAGTCACCGAACAATTTCACAAGCGTAGGTCAAGAGCCTTAGAGGAGACAGCGTCCTGGTTAGACTATGGCATGGTTACCTTTGTCTTTCCTCTTACCCAGTTTTGTCTAAATTGGACACTTCCCCAAGTAAAGTTGCATTTGAGTTTTAAGCTGTCCTTAATCACCTTTTTCTGCCAATTGTGCCCTAACCTATGTCAAGCCCTGGAATTTCCCACCAGTACTTACATCAACCAGTACTCCACAAGAAACTGCAATATTGGGAATGCTGACCAATGAAGAACACCATATGGCTGCAAATGTTCTTAAGTACCATGTTGTCTAACCCACCTCACAGTAAGTCTAGATGTCATGGTAATTAAAAGCTGGATATAATCCAGAGGGTAGTGAATAGCACACTCCCAAAATTCTCCTAAACATAAAAATAATATAGTTTTACCAATTAATAATTATAGGAAAATAGATTTAATGAGATTTACAGCCACAGACACAAACATAAACTAGGACAAGCATCTATAGAGAGAAGTAACTGCGGGTCATCCCCACATACACGCATTTTTGGTCCTGTTAATATTTACATATCCTCTAACTAACTATAGTGCATAGGAATATTCATGAAAGTGCATTTATTTTCATTCATCTTTTACTCATTGAATTCCAACTTTTTTTTCTGTAATGTGGCTAATGTTTAAAAAAATATAACTATATTTATGCTTCATTGTATAAATATTTGTGCTAAACAAAACTCAAAGGGTTATGTCCTTTAACAAAGTAACCTCATTTAAAAACCTAGATGCATTTTCAAAGGAAATACTTCTCTAATATTTCTTCCATAGCTCCAGAAACACAGAAGATACACCGTCCACAACTTTCAGTCAAGCATTTTTATGCTTGACTGAAATCAAATTAAAAATATTTTAAAGTGGAAGATTCCATACAGCAGCACTCAGACCTGACAAAAGTGTAAGATACAAGCCTATTTTATTTTTTCAATTATTGTTACAAAAGTCAAGCCATATCTTCTCTGCATGTTCCAGAGAAAATATTATCCTTGTTGATTATCAGTACATCTCCTCAAAGATTAAAACTATTAAATGTTTCTTCATTACAGAATGTATTTATCTGTAACACCCTCAACAGATATCATCAAAAAGCACATGCTTACAAAGAGAGACAACATTTTCTTTCCCTCTAAAGACATGGAACCCACAGGCAATCTATAGAGAGTAATTCCGTTTAACATAATTAGCTAACTATGCACATCCTTTACATCCTTCATCAACATTAAAGCTAGCCCTTTAATGTCATTCTAGGTTATGTGTTTGGACACAGCCACAGCAAAAGAAAAATGACCATGATTTTGACTGTACTGCTTATTTCACCTCTAGTCATTGCATAAAGATCATAATGTAGCAAACCAAAAAAAGCTAGAGGAATCTTCAACTGATAGGGTGATAAACAAATCTTTAAACTGTAAAAGGCTTTCTTGAGTGAGCAATTAGCGTGTGTCTGGGGAGAAAATGTCCCACTGCTAGAAAAAGTAAGTTCATCTTAATTAGTAGATTAATTAGTTCATCTTAATTAGTAGCATAATTACATTTTTTTTATGAAAAAGGACTGACTTAGTAAAGTCTAAGTTGGCTTGACGAGTTAAAGTGCAGTTGAGAATCCTGCACCCATAAAATTGTCTTGGAGATCTAGGAATGGTTCCCATGAAATTTTCAGTACTTTCAGCTACCAAGTATAAATTGTCTCTCTCAGGTTACTCTGAACACTTCCACTCATTAAAATATTAATGCAACCATCATATGTGTACTCATGACCCCATATATAAAGGGAGACCTTAGGTCACAACC
>JAOXNG010000002.1:12322344-12333781 GCA_028566535.1 Scolopax minor
CTTACAGTCTACGGGATGTTTCCTTGACGACAGATTCCTGCTTTTTGTTCTCGCTGTAACTCTGAGAGTTAGCTTTTGGGTACTGTGAATATTAATCTTTGGAAGAAACTTACAGACATAGTTATGGAAGCACAGAGTATGGAAGTAAAAGTACAGAAAATGTTGAGTGTTCTTTTCGCAAGCAGAGCCTGAGATGTTGGCTCAGAGAGAGAGGCCTCCCTGTGAAAATGTGCCAAGTCCTCTGACCTCTGAGAATTAGGGATTTCAGTGTGGTTATCCACAAAAGGAAATGATTATGCATTTGAAAAACCTGTCTGTAATGGGAATTTCCTTCAACTCAGTAAGATTAAAGTAAACAATCTGCTACTGTATTTTTGCCACCATATAATTTCTGCAAAAATTATTTATTTTAAATTAAAGCAATTGATATTGCTGGGAAAACCAGACAAGTTTTGTCTCCACAAGATCTCCTTCAGTCTGAAAGTGAAGCAGTCACTTTAAGTACCAGCTGCAATCAATTATACTTTTAGTTTGATTTGATTACACTAAACAACCAATTTGACAGAAGGTAGATAGTAACAAAAGGAAATAAAGCAAAAGCCATTGTTAACCTACTACATTTGATGTTTTCTTGAATCACTGTGCAGCAGTGTAGACCAAAAGCTTTCTCAAGCACAGCAACACAGAAAAAAACTTCTAGGACTAAGCTTCTAGCATAGTTTATGCATTCTTAGTAAATTTGAAAAAAAATATATTAATGGAGATTAATATGCATTACCATTCTAGAAAATATTGCTGTAATTTCAGGTCTTAAAATAACCCTTTACAATCACCTGTGAGCAATATACATCTAAAACACTTTCCCATACAACCCTGTTCATTTTAGTTTTAAAGGCACCACCAATGCACCTTCTTTAACATTTGACTTTCATGCATCCATTGTTTGTTAAATCAGTATCAGTGCAGTTACCTTTGGCCATCAACATGAGCTAACCAGCAGGACACTTCTATGAGATTCATAATTAACAGGCATTGATGGGATTTTTCTGCTATCAATTGAGGCTTTTTCTGACACTTACATAGTCACAGAATTGTAGGGGTTGGAAGGGACCTTCAGAGATCATCTACTCCAACACCCCCTGACACAGCAGGTTCATCTAGAGCAGGCTGGACATTTGATTGAATAGAAAAAAGAAAGGGGTCCCGATGCCTTCTCTCCAATAATGTGTTATTTTTAACTTTTTTTTTTTTTTCATTTTCCTTTATAAACATACATCACTTTTTAACTTCAGTAAAATCCCCCTCCATTTGATCTGCAGTAGGACTGTGCTGCAAAGGTTAAAATCTTAAGTAAATCCAATCCTCTGCACCAAACTCTAAACTTGATAGAAAGCATAAAACAAGCTGTGTATTTATTTAGTTAACAACTGCGGTAGAGGCCACCTGCAAGAATATATATTAATGACAGGACAGAAAACTGGGGTTGCTGTTAAGAGGGTAACATCATAAAAAACTTACAGTAATAATTTATTTTTCCTGAATTGTTCCTGTAAATTATATTAAACCACCTGTTGTCTACAATCTTCCAGAAGCAGACGCCATAAACTTTCACTACTCTATTTTCAAATGGCAAAGTAGCATATTTCTACATTTCTCTCCTCTGTCCTGGTTTCAATTCAATAACTGACACCAAATTCAGACCTAAAACAACAAAGACAAAATGGTTTCTGAGGAAAGTGAAGATGATGTACAGATTCCATTCTCTTGGATAAAAAAGACAATCCATTAATTCTGACACAATTTCTGACAACTCATTAATGCTTCTCCAAATTTGTAAAGTATGGTTCCACGCTTTTGGAACTGAAATGTGCACTTGTACTTTGATCATTAAGATGATTTAATCTTTGTAAAAATCTGTAATATTATTATAATCTACCTGCAGTGTAGTGCCATCTTTTTCTCCCCTCAGTCTTACTAGTCATAACAGTTGTTCCTTCCCTGTAGGGCTCAACAAAATAAATTAAAGCTAGAGAGCTTTACTCTAGCTATCTAGTTAGCAGAGAAAAGAGTTGACATTATTTAAATGGAGAGATTACTGAGATATGGGAGATGGGAGAAAAAGTGAAGGGCATACTAGCATACAGTGAAAGTTGGAAGCTTTGCAAAGAACTATTAAGGGAAATATAAACAATTCAGAAAAGTACAAGAGCATGACATTTTCTGCTGCACTTCAGTTCTCAAAAAATAAAACCAAATGCTTTCTCTCAGGTAGACTAGCAATCCAAACTGCAATGTAAAGTAGCTTCACTTGGACATATGGAAGAGAACCATTCCTATCGGAATAAATAATGTAGTGAATTTCTTCTTAAAGATCATGGAAATGTAGCAACACATAGTTGGAAGGGAAAGGTGAAGAGATGATCTAAGCTAACTGTTGCTTTGAATTAGTATCCTTGAAAATATCTATCTGATCCATTGTTAACCACTTCCAAGACAAGCTATTTTGCAGTTTCCTAAGGAGACAGGTCTACAGATTATTTCTTATCTACAAAACTTTCATTTTTAATTCATTACCTAAATCTCCTTTACTGCAATTAAGCAACTTAGCATTTGTCCTGCCCTTGGTAAGAGTACTCCTCTCCTTATGACAATATTTTTCAGATTTTTAAAACTCTGACTTTGTCCCTAAACTCAGCCAAACCCTTCCTCACAAATCACATTTTCTAAAGCTGTCATTTTTTTGCAGTTCCTTGGACTCTTTCCTCTTGCTATCCATTTCCCTTATATGCAGTGCCCATAATGGGGCCAGCCTCACCACCTGCAGACCCTAGCAAGGACTAGGGACAGATGATTGCTTCCCATGGTTTACACACACTGCCATTGCTAATTCCAACCAGACCAGGCTCTGCCATTTTTCCATACCAACACACCACTGGCTTACATTTAGTTTGTTGTCCTCTCTAAGCTTCCATACCCTTCTCTGCTGTATCGCTCTTCAACTTGCCAGTTCCCCTCCCTCATCTTGGGTCACCTGCAGGGTTTACCTAATCCCAGTTACACTATTTAAAATGCTGAGGAGTACAAATAGGCCTGGAAACATATTAATCCCTTCTGGAAAATCAGATAAAATGAACTCCTCTTTGATGAATTTTAGTGATAACTATTTTAAAGGGTTTTACAGCCATTTGTTAACTCACTTCATGGCAAGCTTGCTGATACCACCGCTCTTCAAACTGCAGATCACTTTCCTGAACAGTATTATAAGCATTTTCTGCCCAGTCACTAGTAATGCCATTTATCTGGTTTGAGTACTTACGCAAGGTGGAGCCTGTGAGGTAATTCTCGCTTTCAGAGGAGCTGACGTGTGCACAAGCTACCGGTTGGAGGCCATTTCCCCAGCAGTGATAGTGTCATGTGGAACGGGCAGAAACCTGGCCGTCTCTTTCTCCCTCACCAGGCCAGCCATCCTCTCAGTGAAGGCATATTAGACAATCCTGACTTTATTTGTTCTTGACAAGCCCAGAGTGTCTTTGATTTACTGTTGGATTTATCTCCAGCCACTTACTTGCAGGGGAGCACTGTGATGGCTGGGGCTCCCCATTGTTTGCATGGGCCAGTGAGTGTCTCCAGGGCCCTGCCATTACCAACTGATTTCTGGAATGTTTGATATCATGGGTTTTGCTTGTTGGGTTTTTTTGAGCATCACAGTTACAACCCATACAACAGCCTAGCAGATTTATACATATAATTTCCTCCTGTTCAGATGCCTGAGTACTGCATACTCTGATTGGATGGGATCTCACATCCCCTCCATCACAAAAATGGTTAGTTCTTTACATAATCTGGAGTTCTTTACATAATCTGGAGTTAACTAACCCCAACACCTTCTTTTTCATAACACTGGTGATTATTTTATTTATTGATGTGCTATTTCAACATGCTGACTTCCCTAAATGTAGACCTGTTGATTACATGAAGTACCTGATCACAGTTAGTGGAAGGAAAAAGCCATTTAGTGCTTCACCTCAGTCAAAGACCACGAGTTGGTCTTTCACAAAGGCAGACCTGAACCAAGTATTCATGAGAGGTTTAACAACTTTTCAGACTCAGGCCTTGTTTACATATTAACCTTTGGACTGACATAATCTCAAAGTAAAATTTAAAAGCAAGTTTTATTCTATTATTTTCAGCCATCTTTTGTCCTTAAAATACGTAATCCCAAAGATTCATTATTATAGTAGCCTACATTTTTCCCCCAAAGGTTCAGTTTTATTTTACAGTGTTAGAACATCCTTTCACAAATCAAGGTTTTGAAAATTTCATAGTAGTACAATATTGACCTATTTTTGCAGAGTTGTGTCATTATCAGAGGTGGCAGTATTATTTACGGCAAACAACCTAGCAAATATAGATGTATTTCCTTGTCTGCTCTTCAGTCACAGTGAAGGTCTGGTTACAAGATAATGAAAACAGAAGAGGAGCTGTATCTACATGGCAGTGAGATTTTTAGCTGCTGTATCTCTAGTAGTCTAAATCTTCCCTAACCAATAATTACTGTAAATAAATATATTAAAACATATACAAAACAGTAAGTCTAATGTTTAGCTATAAACATTGGAATCACAATTAGGGTTCAATCACCACCATTTTCATAAATCCTATTGGACCGCTGCTGCTTATCCAGATGTTTTTATTCCAACTGTTCTTACTAGAGCAGTCAGATGCTACTCTTGGTTCATTAAAGATAGCATTATGTGGGGGTTTTGTTGTGCTTTTTATTTTGCTTTATGATTCCTTCTTCTGATTCTTGTACTCACTGTTGCCATTTAAGATGCTATCCAAATTCAGTATGCCTTTTATGTAGAGAATTTGATTTCTAATACTCAGTTTAGCTCTTCAAGAATGCTTCAGCATTATCTCTTTTCTAGTTATTAGAACACCTTCAGTTCTTATCTGGGTAGTGAATTTAATTTGCTTTTATTTAGAACTTGATTTCTACATCAGCTAGTGAAAACAGTTCACTACTAACTTTAGCCAACCTCCATAAAATCTGTTTTATTTCCTTTTCCTTACATTTCAGATTATAGTCTAGTTTACTGTCAATCTGCCTCCAGCTTCCAATGTGTATGTCCCTCTCGTATAAAATTCACTATAAGACTCATTCTATTCCAGTTAAAGCTGTCAATGGGGAAGATAATGTCTTTGCTATTGCTATTCTTGATACAGATCAACTTGTTGAATGCATGCATATTGACAAAAAAGGTGCTTTGTATCATACTTCCTCATCACCTATTGACATTTTAACGCTTTTTCCTGTTCCAGAGACTCTAGCATCATTCATATTGACTCAAGTGAGCAACTGATTTTTGTTATGACTTTCTTTGAATAAACATTTCATCTTGGGCAGAATGTCTTTAGCAAACAATTAGTTCCAACCCTTTACCTGTTATATGACTTCATAACACTTATATGTACATGATGTTTGATCTGTAATTTTGTCCCAGAGACCATCCTTTCCAAAAGGCCATACTTTTGGATAAGCTAGAAACTAATTGGAATCTACTTGGAGAACTCAAAATAAATGCTGTAAGCAAAATAATCCTTATCATACCACTGACTAAGTTGACTAAAATACAACAAGGTTTAAGGCAAAAAGAAGTTGAAATAGTAACAGCATGAGAATACAGTAGTTGCTTACTCTGTAAGCATCCTGTGACAGAGGAGCTGACAAGGCCTGTGAGAAATATGCAATTAGCCATAGCAAGTTAGACAGCTTGCCCCAGAGAGATCCAGCTATTTAACAGTGCAGAAACCTAGAGAATTGGACACACAGGATGTTGGGAAGGAGATTAATAATTTTAACATAGCACAGGAAGAGGCTTAGACTACAAAAGGACCAGAAGTTTGCAAAATTCCAAAGCAGATGATAACTTAGCTGACCTTCACTTTTATGCTCAAATGATGCCCTAACAAGATAGACTATTCTTCTGCTTTCCTTCACCAGTTTAAACAACACCTTGCTAACATGAAGATAGAAAGGGTGAATTTTAGCCACAGACTTTCTGTTTGTTACATCTAAAGGGATCCCTGTTGTAATTAGTTCAAACTTCTGTTTCCTATCCTCCCATTCTTTCTACCAAATCATGCAACAGGGCTGTGCCTGCTTAATTCTGCGTCTTACTAAACAACAACTGCATTTCAATAATGCTTTACAAATACATTTTTGGACTGCAGAGCTCTTTGAATTAAATGCATGTACAATATGCCACGAGTATTGTCAAGGAAACACTAGCACAAAGAGAAATGCAGCAGTTGCTTAGAAACACTATAGCAGAAGAGAGATGGTGACTTGTTTACTGACACATACAAATACCCCAAATAACAATGATGAATATTTCAAATATATATGTATCTCAAACCACACCTGTATATTCATAATGAATAATTCTAATTTAAATTCTAATTCTGAAAGAATCCACATGAATCTCAACATCCCTGAATTAACTACCCCTAAGGTCTAAGACCATACAGAGACTAAAAATCCTGGACTTCTGTAGAATCAGTTGATGGGCTTGGAACATTTTGTATCAGACAGGACGCTACATTCTTGTCATAAATCACCACCATCCCAAAGACCTGACTGACCTGTAGGAATTTACTTCCACTCTACAAGGGCTCCAACAGATTTTATAACAAGCCTTTTGAGACAGATTTTTAAAAATAAAATAATAAAAAAATTTAAAAAGCAGCTTTCATTTTGGGAAGGGAAATTATTTGCATAGCTCCTTGAACAAAGCACATAGAAGAAATCTACATTCCTGAAACTTTTGCCAGAAGTAAGCAACACAAAAAATAAGACATACACTATTATGGAGGCTATTCAAGTTAATAAAAGAATATTGTCAGAGCACATACTTTCATCCTTTGACTTTATTGCAAAATGGAAAGAATTTCCTTGATATAACTGAGACAAATAGTAAATGAGATTTGAGCAGGAACAAAAAAAAGAAGGAAATACAAGTTTTTATAAGTGCAGGCACCCAGTCATACATTATAGGGAATAACAGGAAAAAGCACATTAGGAAAACTTTACTAAATTTGCCAAGTCAAACAATTAGAAGGTGGAACATAATACAACCCAATAACAACAACAAGAAAAAATCCTATAGAACTTTAATCTAGTCTTTTTGTACACATATATAATGATAGTATCTGTATGTGATAAAGACTGTGAGAAACCCCATTTTTCCAAGATAGCATTTAACAGCTTAAAATGTTGCATTTCTTCATTCATTTCTATCTCCAAAAGACTAGCACTCCCACAGCGTACAACATGATACAGAGGTTTCACAAAACAGTCATGCTCACAAAAGAGAGCTATCCTGTACCAAAATTAATCGAACCCATAGAAAAAGCCCACTACTGTAATTAAAGTGTAAAAAATAATATACACGTAAAAGAAGCAGAATTTGTAAAGGCTACTAAGCTATAAAAATGGAGCTCTCATGGAAGAGAGCTTCTAAGGCTCTCTTGTAAAGAGCCTTTACAATAAAGCTATAAAAATGGAGCTATAAAAATGGAAGCTCTCAATTTATTAACACTTGACACTGAAAGTCTAATAATATATACAGCTTTCATGCCTAAGAACAAATGGAAGAAAACTCAGAAGTTTTAGCATCTCACAATATACTGAAACCAGTGCAAGTTGGCAGCACACTCAACTGGAGTTTGCTGAAAATTTTGTTAACTTACTTGTATTGTAAAACTCTACAGATACAAATCAATTCCAACAACCTCTCTCACAATAACAAAAATAGAAAGGAAAAGAAAAAGAAAGAAAGAAAATCGACAGGAGTCATTTGAGTAAGATGAAATTTCTTTCTCCAAAGTTCATTTTTAGACTGCAATTTATATCAAAGAAAGCAAACCAAACACCCAACTGTGAATAAATCTTTTTGATTTTAATGAAAAACAGTGCATTTTGTCTGACAAAGGCAGCTTCCATTCTTTCTAGGAGATAAAAATATACTTAGCTGGACTCAAATATGGTCACAAATGGGTTGTAATTGTGTAGGGATCATTTGGATTAGCACATGCCCAACACACATTTATTTTCCCCATTTGAATATTTTTCTCAGGCATACAGGGAGGATTTTGTACATTGCATGCATCCCACAGTCCAGCTGCAGCCACCCCAACATGCCACCACACTCCCAAAAAGCAACTCTGCAGCACACAGAAGTTATCCTGTCAGTTGATCCCAGCACCCGCCTGGGAAACTCAGTGCTTTCCAGATTTAATAGTCACTGAGCGCAGGCTGTGAAGCCCAGACACACATACTTCTCTCTGGCAAATCCATGAGAAATATAATGCCAACCTTCTTACTGCACTATAAAGGACTTTCGTGAAGCACACTAATATTATTCTAAGAAAAGGCCACTGGAACGTATTACCTGAATTAAAATTCTGGATTTCTGTTTCTGAATTTATTATCAGAATAGCTGAAATTAAAACAAAACCATCTACAAAAAGATCAACACAAGAAATACACAAAAATAACCCAACCAAACCAACACGTAATGGGAAGTATCGATATATTTTAGTAATTCAGAACTGTTAACCATCTTGCATATGAATGATAACCATAACAAGTACCACAAGCTGAGAAACTGTCCATCAGCAAGTATAGGAACCAATTTTAAAACCTCCCCTTGCCAAGTTTTGAGTTTTTGATATCATCATAAGTATAATTATATTAACAAAATTGTCATGAAACCAATTACAATTCCATTCTATGTCCATTTTCAATAGCAAATTAAAAGGTAAAAAAATACAAATTTTCCATCACCCACTTTTTATAGGTTTATTGTTTTCTTATTATATTGTGATTATGTGTAATTAGAAATTTTACACTGAAAAGGTTGTTTCAATATTACTAGTCACAAAAAAGTGAGTAGGAATAATAGGATCCTGAATAGCTGGGGAAAGATTCATTATATCTGTTGGGGACAGATAAGAATTCATGAGCAGATTCTTAAAATGCTGATGAGTTTCCTGAGAGTATGATCTGCCAATCACCCTGGTGGCTTTGGGAGACCAGTCTGCTGAATGGACATGTTATCTTCCAAATAACCAATTTAAAAAAAAAAAATCAGTGATCTTTATCTGACTCTATTGGAGTTCACAGGATAAAACCAAGATGACAATATTAATGCTCCATGGGTTCATATGAATATATATATAATATACAGATCTACAGTATAAAAATTACTTCTCATAAGAGTTGTTACCCGAACAATAAACTGGCACATCAGCTAAGAAGGAACAAATGTGTTCTACTGTGAACTAATTTAAGTTTCCACCCCAGCACAAGTAAAACCTGGAAAGAAACAAGAGTGATGTTGTTCTGCTCTCAAATAGTAAAACCAGAAGTTCTCTGCGCAAGGCAGGAACACGGACAGGATTCTAGTCAAGAATGCAGGTGAAAGCTTTGTATAAAGTTTAGGGAAGTATCTGCATTTTGTAGCCCTTCCCCAAGTAAACATGGTTATTATAAAATTTGAACAACTAAAAATATTCATCATCACTTCCCTTCTTAGTAAATGGCATTTCAGAATTTAAAATGTGTTAAAGAGATGAGAGTTTTTAGGGATCAGCTTTCCCCTTTTCACTTGAATGTGATTTATAACAATTCTAGCAGCCTCAATTTGAATATAAAAAAAACTACATAGGAAGATGATATGCATACATCAGTCTGAAATTAGAGCACTGAACTCATTTATGCGTATATCGTGGACAGTAGATGTGAAATTATATAAAATAACATATAGATATAAAATTAAAAAAACACAACAATTAAATTCAGAAATAACAGAAAGTCACAAGCTATGCATTATAGAATGTGTCATTCTCTGGAAAGTAAGGTCACACACAAAGACCATTTGCTGATGTCCAACAATACACAAGCACAAGTTTTTCCCCCCTTGCAGATTTATCTTTGTATCACCTAGCAAAACAGAATCTATCAAGATAGATGGTACATTAGCTGTCAGTTTTCTAAAAATTGCTTCAAAAATAGGAATCCTTCAGTGTCCAGCATTATCTTCCTAGCAACTTTCTTATAGCTATAATTTACTGATAAGAGCTATATGGAACCAATATATTATCATGCCTCTATCAGTTCTGTAGCTTTAGAAATATTTCCTTCCTGAGGTTGTTTAGAGAATTTCAGCTTCCCCAAAACATTTCACAGCAGGCAGGCAG
Organism: Scolopax minor; assembly: GCA_028566535.1. Taxonomy (NCBI): domain Eukaryota; kingdom Metazoa; phylum Chordata; class Aves; order Charadriiformes; family Scolopacidae; genus Scolopax; species Scolopax minor. Next base: position 12,332,608 of record JAOXNG010000002.1, read on the forward strand.
AACTGTAACTCTTGTACTCTATATCACCTGCAATTTGATCATTTCATCACCCATGTCAGCCAGTGTTCACTCCTGCAATGTAGCTCCTCTCTGTGCTGCAGCTGCCTGAGGTAGGCCAGGATTGATGGACAACCCACAAGACACCATTACAAGCTACGTAATAACTGCTCTGGAATTGAGAGAGCTAATACAAAAGTCAATGAACCCCGTGGATGTTCTCAGATCATCTGTGGTTTCTGTGCAAATTCAACATTCATTACAACCTTCTCAAATCAGTAAATATATCTTACCTAATTTAACAATGTGAATAGAAAGACTAGATCAGAAAGATAAACAAAACTTTGTATTTATGAAGTCATTTGAGTACTTAACTACTACAATTCTGCTACAAATGGAATCCCTATCAGAAGTGCAATGGAACACTTGAGTCAGGTATTCTGCTTTTTTCAGTAGCACTACCTATTGCCATATAGGCTTAAAGAAATTGTTTCTGATTACTCAGTTAATGGTACCATATATGATCAGAGATCAAAAACAGTATGCAGATTTAAGGAAATATTGCTTATCTTAGTTCTCATAAAACTTCATGTAGTTTTGCGTTTGATACTCTTATATTATTCCTCTGTTGAAATATAAAGGGGAGCATAGAAAATTTGAACCATTTAAACTTCTGGCAAAGCAAAAAAAAAAAAAAAGTGAGTAGGAGGTTGAACTACATGACTGCCTGAGGTCCATTTTATCATGAGTATCCTATAATCCCAAAACCCCATCATTTCTATTCTTTTGCCCCCTAACCCTTTGTATTCACCCTGCGCATAACACCATTAATATGAAACCTAACTGCAGACTTACTTTTTCTGAAAATAAATACTGAGTCTTGCTTCTCAGTTGCTTATTATACATTTACTGACTAATATTGAACTCAAATTTCAAAATAAGAGGAAATTCTCAGGGACTGACACTTGCTATCAGTTAACTGCACCACATAGTCCTCTCTTTTGGAGTGTTTTGCTTGCATCCTACTGCAGCATTAACTTTGGCCAGGCAAGGCTGAAGCTTGCTGTGGTAATTCACAGGTGTAAAAAGAAAAAAAAAAAAAAAAAAGAAAAAAGAAAAAAAAAAAGAGAGACAAAAAAAAAGTAAACATGAAAGGATTTGGTGAAAAGCAGATGCA
>JAOXNG010000002.1:12335767-12348776 GCA_028566535.1 Scolopax minor
CAAGTGCTGGATCCTGCTCTTGGGTCACAACAACCCCATGCAGTGGTACAGGCTTGGGGACGAGTGGCTGGAGAACTGTCTGGCAGAAAAGGATCTGGAGGTATTGTTTGACAGCTGGTTGAATATGATCCAGCAGTGTGCCCAGGTGGCCAAGAAGGCCAACAGCATCGTGACCTATATCAGGAATAGTGTGGCCAGCAGGACAATGGAAGTGACTGTCCTGCTGTACTTGCATTGCTGGGCCCCTTCCTCAAGTACTGTGTTCAGTTTGGGGCCCCTCACGACAAGAAAAACACTGAAGTTCTGGAGTGTGTCCAGAGAAGGGCAAAAAAGCTGGTGAGAGGTCTGGAGAACAAGTGTTATGAGAAGCATCTGAGAGAGCTGGGATTGTTTAGCTTAGAGAAAAGGAGGCTGAGGGGAGACCTCATCACTGTCTACAACTACCTGAAAGGAGGTTGTAGCGAAGTAGGGACTAGTCTGTTCTTCCAAGTAACAAGTGGTAGGATAAGAGGAAATGGCCTCAAGTTGCACCAGGGGAGGTTTGGGATGGATATTAGGAAAAATTTCTTCACCGAAAGGGTTATCAAGCATTGGAACAGGCTGCCCAGGGAAGTGGTTGAGTTACCATCTCTGGAAGTATTTAAAAGACAGGTAGACATGGTGCTGAGGGACATGGTTAGTGATGATTTTGGCAGTGCTACGTTAATGGTTGGACTATATAATTTTAAGGGTCCCTTCCAACCTAGACGACTCTATATTTTGTGACTGCTACATAAATAAATACACATTTCTAAGTCATCTGTTTACCTATTAAAAGTATTGATGCATTTCAGGTCAATACTGTAAAGCTGTGCCATAAAGCATTTTGAGAACATAGGCACCAATCTGAGCAAAATAATCCACTGCTCAGCAAGGTCCTAACAAACACTAAATGTACAATCTTTCTTAATTAGACCAGGCTAAATTCCTAAGACATGCAAGCACAACATATATACATAAAATTATATTTTATTTACACAGCAAGTAATTCCTTGCATGTTTAGTTTCTCAAGCTGCTATTCAGGAGCAGTGAGGGAAGGAAGTGTCTGCAGAACAGCTGTGAGGGAACAATCAGAGGAAGAAGTACCCTGCGAGTGTCAACCCTGTGGGACATCCCTATTGTGTCACACCTTCCTTGGGGTCCAAGGGACATGAAGGGGGTGAAAAAAAAACCTCTGAAAGCAAGGAAAACTCATGCACTCCTGGAACAACCATTTACATCTCACAGACTTGGGTGAAGAAGCAGCCAGCACAGCAGCCCACCCTGGCCATTGCCTGAGCCTACATGGATCCTACAGCAATGTGTAAAATGTTTGAGCAGGGGACAGAACATCAGGAGGAAATACTGCCAGTGAATAGGACTAGCTTGTTTGATGGCTTGCATTGCCTAAGCCCTCTGTCAGCTCAGAAAACTGATTTTCCTGAAGTATGTACTTCTGTTGCCTCTGCCTGTGTTTGTCCCCGTGTTCAGAAGCAGGCTATTTTCCATACAGATGGACAGCACAGAGGTGTTGGACAGTGTGAATGATGCAACGTTTAGACACCAAGAAGCTTCACTGGCACAATGAGCAGAGAGCTGCAGCACTGGGATCAGTACCCACACAGTGCTTTTAACTACCAACAAGCAATACCATAAAAACAACTATTTTCATCATCAAAATGCTTTATAATGATGTTTAACCATCATGATTCCTAGTAGACAGATGTTTAACCAATCTTAGAAAAGTTATCTGGCATTTTGCAGACAGTTACCTTGGTTATTTAGCATTGCTTTTGTACACATTTTTGAGACATTCACAGAAAAAAATACTGAGACTGAGCTAACACTAGGTAAGGTAGGTAGCTGTTTGGTGACGTTATCACAGATTTCACTTTATGGTAGCAATATTCAAGCAAAAAAGGCAGCTCTCCACGTATTTCAGCAGTTGATGGCTTTGCAAACCCTAAAATCATTCTTGATAGAAATACAAATTATAGTGCAGAGACAGGAAACATTTTAGACATAAGTGCAGACACAGCCACAGAAATCACTGAAGAGTAAAAATTGATTCCATTTGCTAAGAAAAGCCAATTTGAAGAGATTAGACTGTGTTGTGTTATTACATTAGAAAGCTGATGAAGTTTGAAGCTCTGCAGAGGCATTCAGATTAGGTCTATGAAGAGCTAGTTCTGACAGAAACATGCTGACTAAGAAAAATCTCTTTCTATATATAAAAATTGCAGCAGATGGTGCTAGCAGTAGGATGCTGCACCAAGTTGTTATGACTGTAGACACCCTCATCTATCACTGAAAGTCTCAAAATGCCATCACCCTACTGCAGGTCTCAACCTGAACTCTGCAAAATGCTCCAAGTAACATGATTTATTTGGTATCAAGTGCCTCTGGGTCAGACTACTTTGGAAAAGCTTCAAAAATTACATTCCTATGGCTTAGGAGGACTTGGGATGTTTTTAAAATAGCCACTGTAGAGATCTGTACCCAGTATTCACTAAGCAAAAATCTTCCCCCATTTCTAGCATAAAGCCCAGAGCTTTTGGAAATCTTGTGTATTTGTACATGGCATAACACAGAGATACTCAAGCCTGTGAGCATGCCAGAAGAGGTGTGAGCCAGGGCCTGGCACAGAGGGGATAGCTCATGTCTGTGAAAGGTGGTGACTGACCAGCAGCATCTTCAGGTGCCTTTGGAGCTACAAGGCAAGCGGGTTCAGAGACCCTTTGCTGAACACAAGGATGCAAAAGCTGAGGTTTTCAATTGCATCAGCTAACAAAATCTTCCTCAGGCTGAAAAACGTGCTGCCCAGTCTCCTCCTCCTCCTCTGCAAGGAGGAGGCACAAGAGATGCTAGCAGTCTCCCTGTCCTCCCACGCCACTTACGCTGCTTGGAGCTGCACTGCTCCATCCCACCCTCCCCTGTGCTGTGCCAGGGAATCAGGCTCTCTTTGCCTGAAGGTTTGAACACGCTCATGCCCACATCAAAGTTAAAAATCACACCACCATGTAGGTACCCCTCCTGGTCACCTCTGCTCTTTAGCAGCATGTGCAATCATCTGAACAGAATGAGACAAATCAGTGAAGAAATTCCCTCCCAGCCTTCTGAAAAATCCACAGTATTTTTTATGAGTTATTAAGCACACAGCCCTGCTGAGTGATGATTTTGGAGTTATAAAGGTATTCGCTGCAGGAATTTTTTTTTCTTTTTCTCTCTTGCCATGGCAACCAGGGTATTGAAGTACTTCACAGGAAGATAGCGCTTCACAGTATATAAAAATGTTTGCAGCAAATCTGACTTGTTTCTTTTTTTTATAACAAGTTAAGCATTTTTAAAGCTCTTTTAGATAACTTGGTTGAAAAACCCAAAACCTACATAGTTTTTTCTGCCTGCTTTACCAAAAGGATGTGGATATAGTCTACACTTAATAGAATTAGATGTCCAGAATTCTAATAAAGGACAAGGACAGCAAAACAGAACCTAACTTGTTTTCTTGCAGTTACAGGGCACACCTGAAAGAACTGGCAAAAATACCAGAAAAAAAAAACCCCAACACTTTGCCTTTTAAAGACTGTTCTGTGAGGAGTTGCAGAAATGCATTAATTTAGGTTGCTCTTTCTTTGACAATGCTCAAAGTTCAGGATCCTGCCTCTGCTTATCTTATCTGCATGCCCATAGCTGACATTTTTCCTCAGTTGTACAAAGCAACAAAGAAATATAGGGAGAAACTGACGTACCTAAAATACTGTGTATTTTTGGAGAAAGGGAATTGATAGCCGAAGGACTCCTTTAACCCAGGTCAGGATCAAGCCTGCAGCTTTTATCCCAATCACAATGAAGCAGGAGATTTTCTCATTCCTAAAATAGCTGAAATTATTAGTGTGCCATTAAGAATTTTACATGCCTGTTGGGATTGTGACACAATCAGTAGACATGCAGTGGTAATGATGAACTTCTCTGATTTAACAACAATTCTTTAAAACAAGTTGTCAAAATCATACTGATTTCCATAAAAAGAAGATACTCCGTTAGCAGGAACTGTCTTGCCTTTTTCTCATTATCTTTGCTGGGGCACCAGAATTGCCTCCCTAATACTTATTTGAACAAAGATAAATTACTTGCCTTAGGTAATGTCTTATGACAGCACTTTCAACTGGTTAGCTATAGTAACACATTTCTACTCTAAATTTTTTGTGTATACTTGCTTTCATATCCTTTTATTCCCATACCGTAGTATACAGAAAAAACAGGAAGACTGAAATGCCTTCCCCCAAGTCCAAAAACAGCTATAGTCAAACAACAGACTCTTAGTGGCTTTAGCACATTAAAGAATAAGACAGAACACATCTCTGCTCTATCCTTCTTTCAGTATTTTAAGATTAAATAAATAAATAAATAGAGAAATGGAAATAAACGAAACTCTTAAGAGCTGCTTGTAAACAGCTTTTAGGCTTTCCAAGCAGTGTGACAGAAAATCAGGGAAAGAACTTTATTCTCAGATATCAGTAGATGAAATTTCCAGGAATGAAAAATAATGAATGCTTCCACTAATGAACACTTCCCAAACACTTTCACATTTGTATTGATTCTATTACCCATTTGCTGAAGAACAACAGTTATCTACTCTTATGCAAATTAAAACCAGAGTGAAGAACAAATAGCCTACAAATATTATTGTATATTCTATACAAATCATGACAGATTCTTTAGTTACCAGTAGTAATTATATTATCCTACCAGATAAGATATGCACAATTGAAATCCAGAAGGAAAAAACCCAGCCAGAGAGTATTGAAAGCAGATTTCTCACACATTGATTTTATGAAATGAATCGCAATGTGCCAAAACAAATTCTATCCTTCTATACCAACTGAATTTTGGAAAATGTTCAAAGACTAATCATCTAATAATTGTGTTACTGCCCATTGTAAAACGAATGCAGTTTTGTTATCCAATCCCAATATCTTGTTTCATTATCTTAAAAAAAATATTATTGCCTATTTCTCAAGTAAGTTCATGTACTTTTTTTCCTTTTTCTTTTTTCTTTTCCAACATGCTTTATTAGCAGTTGATAATGCACAATAGGAAGAATAGGAAGAAGGCTTATTGCTTCTGAAGAACAGTATTTCCATGGCAATATAAGCCATCTATAGCAACAATCTTTTATCGTCTTTTCCCAACACCTACGACTGCTGGTGCTTTCCTTAAAATTGTATAATAAAATACAGTACAAAACCCAAAATCTCAATAGAGACTTAAGTGCTTCCCTTATGTTTCTTAAAGATTCTTGGTTTTATAAGAGCCTATAGGTCACAACATTTCTTAAACAATTAGAAGCTTTTTAATTAGACAAAGGTGCACACAATGTTGGCACATATTACCAGAGACAAACTCAACTTCTTGAAGAAGTCACAAGGAGTAGATGACCATAGCTCCAAGATCAAATGTTTGCTCTTACTTCTGTTGTAAATATTCTAATGCAAAATTTTTACTGTTGCAAAACCAGTAAAATCACAAAATGGTTTTTGGTGTTTTTTTTTTTTTTTAATTCACTGTGGGCATGAAGCATAGGCACATAGTAGGACATGCAGTAGCACTATTTGCTTGTAAATGTTGTTATATCGGCATAAATAATATCAATAAACTCATCTTTAGTCTGACACACCAGTCAGACTCACTGATCTCTCTCCAAACATTCATCTGTCCAAGTCAATTAAAGCTACCGCAGCTGATTATTCAAAGTTAACATTGAAATAACAATTATGATCAAACTCTGTGATATAGATGATTCATATTTGAATCTGAATGGGAAAAAATGGAGATAAATAAGAAAGGATTCTTTACACCCTGATTATTCTCTGATTTGGAGGGGTGGGGAGTGCTGCTTATAATTTTTACCAATACAAAACTTTCAGCCTTAATACCAGCATACCAGCCCTAGTTAGAAACACATGCTCTACTGCCCTGCTCACAAGGCAAAATGGGCAGGTGATTCCACAGTCAGTTGCAAGGCAAGGGCTGGCATTCAATTATTGTGCTGTTGCAAACCTGTAGTTGGTTTTCACTATACCAGAAAGAACAGCACAACTGACATAAAAATGAAGATATTTTGACGTAGCAAACTGAGTATTTTATTTCCAACCCTCACTGATAATTATCCCACTTTCAATCTCATCCAGCTAAGAGGGAACACAAAAGCCTATTGTAAGATCAAGCACATGGCACCAATCAAAGGAGTTTAACTTTCTTTTCCAGCCTAAATTTTCTTTAGTAAGATCAGAAAGCAGCATTGATCTGCTGCTTTCCTCTTAATGTTTCACTAACCAAGGATAATAGCCACTCAGCTGCACTGTCAGCAATGGACATCAACTTCAAGATGACTGACTTCAGGCCTGGTACTTATTTAAAGACAATACTGTTTGTTTAGTAGAAAGAAGGCTGGATGATGACTTATGTGCAAGCAACAGTTAAATATGAGGAAAAAGACTGATTTTGTAATCTTAATCTGGAAAGGCATTATACCATTTCCAGAAAAATTAGTAGCTAATGGATAGAGTGCCTCAAGAAAGGATTGGCATCAACCACAGTAGAAGCTAAACTGCATAAAGTAAAATTAAAATTCTGATCCACTCTAAATAACAGCTCTTACAAAAGAAACATCTCGTCCAAAGGAAAAGTTACACAATTTGACATTGCAGTACTGCATTAAATATTGACACTGATGTTGAAATGACCTTGCTGCCTAATGCAGCAATGGCACACACCAGGGCCATTCTAATTGGCACTGCTCTAAAAACTGTCTTGGTCCCAATGCTGAATTACCATTTCAAGCTTTGTCACATCATTCAGGAACAGCTCTATGTGAAGTCTTGCTAAGAAAATATGGTAGCTGCTCAGTAAGTGAGGAAGGGGAGGAGTGGCTACAGATCCAATCTAAATCGGGCAGCACCAACCACTTTATGTGATGCCAGACTGTGCACATACTGATCGGTACTAATGGAGAGATTTAGATTTCTCAACTTCCTTGCATAAATATATGTGCATATAGCAAAACCTGCAGGCTACTTCTACATCACTGGCAACTGTATCTTTCAATAGATTCGCAGAACTTAATAAGTCATCTGATCTGGAAAACGCTCAGACTGCAACATTATGCAGTAAGAGCTAGAAAGCTTCTCTCATCTGTAGCTTCACTCAGGATTTTTAAGGGGCATAATTTACAACTATTTTCCTCTTCTTTCTTAAAAGAAGCTTCTTTCCAATGGTGGTCCGCAACAGACCAACAGCAAAAGCCAGTGAAGAAAGCCTCCAATCTCTTCTGCATCTACATCCTCTCCTTGGAGAAAGAGGTAGGGGAGAGCACCTTTTGTTCATTTCAGTGGCCAGTCCAGCCCAAACCACAACAGCTATTTTAGAGAATACAGAGCTAAGAGTACCATAAACATAACTTCATTGCAGCGCATTGCAGCTTGAAAGAAAGAATTAACTATTACTTCTTGCCCAAAGGCAGAGCTCAGTGAGCCAGACATCGGTTTGGTTTAGTCTCTCTGTTCAATGTAAACTACCAGGTATAACACAAGACATAATGACAAATTACGTACTAACCAAAAACTGCTTTAAGACAGGATTCTTTCTGACAAAGCTTTCCCTCAGTGGCCATCACTTTGTTATCCAAGGGCTTCACGAAGAGTCTTGGCACCCTGCCACAGGAAGAAGCATTATTATCTCCTCTTTGAAGCTGTGAAGTTTCTTACTCAGCATCAAACTTTGGATTGCAGCTTTGACATCCAACATAGAAAATCTCTTAAGCCTGTTTCAGTTATACTAGTAGCAGCCAAACTAAAACATCTTCCAAATAAAAAGCATGTTTCTAATTGATGCTATCCTGTTCTAAAACCAATCAGATTCATCCCTAAATTTTTAAAGAACCATTGTAGAATCAGAGATACTGGAATCAACCTGAACTTGCATAACTGCTTTCTATGGCAAAAAATAAAAACTGACAAGTCACTCTCAGATTAAAGAAACTGAAGGAGAACTGCAAAAGACTTCTTGAAAGAAAAATACCCCATCCTTTTTAGAAAACTTCATCATCTGGCCCCAAACTTCTAAAGTATTGATGAGAGACTAAGAGGAATGCAACAGCTAAATCAGAAGTGTACACAGATTCTTACTCAGCACATTTTCTTTTTCAGTGTTTTTTTACAGAAAATGTTGAATGATTTTATAAAAAATAAAAAGGACAAGGAAAAAAAGTTTATAAAGAGTAAAAAAAGGTAAAATCCCTTTGAGAAACACAAAACTCCTTCTTTTGATATCTATCCCTGCTTTTCAAGGACAACATACAACTTGTCTTGAGTTTTCTAACAGCTCAAAAGAATTGTAAAAATAACTTGCTTACGTATTCATTCATCATTGAAGGAAAGAAAGTCATATTGTTCAAGTGAATAATACAGGGAAAAACAAACAAACAAACAAAAACAAAAAAAAGGAGTTTCTGAAATATGTTGTTTATACAAATATGGATTTCTCAGTAAGAAAATATTTGGGCAGAACATCTCTACAAGCTTAGTCCAATGCTTTTTGAAAATGACGTAGAGATTCCATGTTTTTAACCAAGTGACTAATTCAAACAGTTATGTTTTGGTACTGGACTTGCCTGGTAACCAGACAAGCCATTGGCTTTCTTTGCTTAGTGCACATTATAATAATTTAGTTTTGCTGTATGTGTCAATATACATGAATCTGGAACAGCACCATAAGTAGGCTGCTTTCCTAAACCAAGTTTTTTTTCTGACCTTGTAGGACTTCTTCACAAAACCAGGCTTTTCTCTTAGGGATGATGTGACACATTGAGATGTGTATTTCTCCAGCATGCAGTGGCTATAGAGAGAATAAAAACAGAATAGTCAGTGTAGCAAAGGTATCGGTAATGCGAGCCAAAAAAAAAGCATTTAAAATAAATAGTTAATACAGAAACTGATTCCGTCAGACTAGAACAATTCTTTGGAGGTCTCAGTCTGGTGCCAGAGTCTTTAAGGCAGCACAATTTACATATTTCTTTTCTTTGTTTATTGAAATCACAGAACTTCTTTAAAAATATTTAGATATTGGAAACTCAGAGAAGATATGTTTACATAGCCGAAATCATGAAAGGATAGGGATTTCTCTAGTGTACAATGATCCAAGAAGCTTTATCCCTTGGGCAAGAAATACTAGTACTCTAATCAAGACAAATTATGTTTTACTAATGTAGACAGACACTAAAAAGGATATTTCTCAAAGCAACAGCGTAACACAAAGTCACTTCCTGATACACTATGCCTTATAACATTTGAGCAGCTGTGTATTTCAAGAGAAAGAAAGCAACAAGATTAAACATATTAGGACCAATTTTCATATCAAGTTAAGCAGCAAAATTAGTCAAGTGGTTGCTAATTGAATGGACTCACATTAGCAATAGCTTATAAACTTCCACACAAGAATTTTAAAAACCTATTAGATCTTTTTTTTTTTTTCTCTGATTCCAGTGAAGCAGAAGTCACATACTTTAGAAAATAAAAAACACAAAGAAAGGAAAAAGGACACCTGCTTGGTACTTTTGCTACTAATAAGACAATTTCCTAAAGAAGGTAAAATGCCAAACATACTTGAGCAGAAACTGAGATACAACTGAGGTACTTTGTTAAACAAACGTGACTGAGCTTAAATAGGTAATCTTTGTAAATGAAAACAGAACTCAATTTCAAAGTCAACATAATCTTTGCCTTGCTTACAACAGCAAGAATTAGTCACTCCCAGAGTTGGCCTACAAACAAGTGCTTTGCATGTCAAAAATGTCATTCCTCAGCCACAATTGGCTCTTCAGAGCAGCTCAGCTGACCTCAGATTCACATATACCTGTGACTTGAACAGCAACAAAGAAAGTCGTGTTTATTTTACAAAGCAGCTTAAAACTAACCACTCCAGCATTAGTATTTACAAGTAGTTTTCTTGGGAGACTAGCACATACCATTAGATGCATCTTTAATGCCTGAGTTTTCCAAAGGATAATTTGGGATGTGAAGCATACAAGGTAAATCCACTGGATTAAAGGAGAGAATATAATTTTTTTAAATGTGCAGGAGAATTTGTCAGCTTACACTACTGCAAGAGTGCTGATATGAATCACAGTCAAGTCAACTATGTAACACTGCAGAAAAAAATAAAAGCAGTTCTGGTAGGTAACAGCAGGAATATTATATTCAAGATAGGGAAGGGAACATGCCTTTCTTGTCAATACATTCAAATGGAATACTGGGTTTAACCTGGAGTTCCTGACAGTCAAAAGGATGCAGGTAACACACAGCACTCAGGAGAGAGAAGAAGAAATGAAAATACTACTTGGCAAATGCAGCTAGATTGTTTAATTTAAAGAGCACCAACCTTCATTTTCCAGTAAGTGAAAAATTGCCATAAGGGTGATGGCATTATTTGTTCTCAATGGCCACCTGTAGCTTGCAGTTTGGGAAGGGGAGGAAAAAGGAGGCTGCAAAGAAAAGATATCTATTTCCAGCAAGAAACATTAAGGTTACAGATTGTGAAAACATTGAACTTGTTCTCACTGAATCACTTGAACAGGGCAGGTATTGATGCAGTCTTGGTCTGACAAAAGAGTGCAAGCTTTGCAGAACCCCCCACTGGACATTACAAAGGGGTAAGAGGAGTGAGGAAGGGAAGAGGCTCCTTACAGAAAACATCCCCTACTTACATGAAAATATTAGTTCAGTGTTTATTTGATATTTGCATATAGTTCAGAAAAAACATCCATCAAGAAATTTGCAGGCAAACAAGGTCTTCCTCAGTATAGGGTCCTTAATTGAGTAGTATATTGAGGAAAAAGAAGCCTTCCTGTCTATTATTCTGCTAATAGATGCAGGAAAAAATCTTTTTTTGAGAGTAAACTATAGGTTCTAAATCTCAGATTTATCCGAGATTATTAGGAAGAGAATAATGAGGCTCAAGTCCTAACAAAATTTGCTGTAACATGGAAATTTTAATGTGGTTTTATGTTGGTTTTTTTTCTTCTGATGACTAACTAATCAACAGAATTTAAAGTATTTCAGAAATAAGACAGTCAAAAAACAACTATGGCTAACATATTTCCCTTTTTGTATGGTTTAAAGTTTACTTCTTGCCTTGAACAAAAGCAATCAGCTAAAGAGTTTAAACCAAACAAAAGCTAGTTTATGAGCTTAATCTGGGCTTGCAGGAAAATCTAGCGTTCTTCCAAAGTCTCAGTAATTTCCAGGTACAGAAATGTGGGCAAATGCCAAATACATTGCATTTAAGTTGTTTCCCAGCAAGTACATTTCTTAAGGACCGCCTCATGCTGTGCAGAACTTCAGAGCCATAACAATCAAAACCCATTATAATTATTACAGTAATGCATTGCCTATAGACATGACTTTGTCACCTCAACAAAGATAGTGCTGGCCAGTATTTCAGGGATCTTTGATGACTTCCTGTCTAACATCTTTAAAGGTTTGGGCAACGGGAGAAGTAGAGCACTTGCTCCTGGCTACTAATCCATGTTGTTTACTTCAGCTTATAGACAAACTAGCTGTACCTTCACTACTTTAAAATATCTTTACAGTGTGTATATGGATATGGTGCGTTACCTCATCTCCTATGAAGGACCCCTAGATGATACCCATAAATTAGCTATCACTGTCTCATATCTTCCTGAAAGAAGGTTCTTTCTTTCCCTGCTCCAATGAATGAATGTATAACATCCTATATTTTTTTTTCAGAAAAACACTTTTACCATAATTTGATGAAGCTCTAAGAAATAAATGTGACAGGAGTAATGGTATTGTTTGCTCTACCTGAGAGCACCGATTATGAGCAGTGTTGTGCAACTTTCAGCAACTCACTACCAATGTGCTGCTTCTTGTGGTCATTTGGAATAGTTTTGTAATACATTGACACTAAAAATTGTAACAACTCTATGTAGCACTGGCAGTTTTCTCACCTGTATATTTTATCATGTGAAGTATCAAGCATTGTACTTATTTTACTCTGCAGCACCTATTTTTAAATAGAACGCTTTGCCGAAAGTTGCTGTGAACATCTGTTTTCATGCAGATTTTACATATCTACCTGAACAAGCAGCAATAGGTTTAACATATTTTACACCTTTCCAGTTGGGTTTTCTTTTCAAAAGAACAAATTATACAAGAGAAAACAACAGAAATACAGACACAGTCAGTAATTTTACATAGTTTAGCTGATGTTTATGCTTTTGAGATTTATGACTTTGGCATTATCTCTCATTTCCAATTACTGCTGTGTATGCAACTTGCAGGATATATGCTATTCTTTATCACTGCCATATGGTTACAAGTTTAATGAATTAATCTGTAAGGTTTCCAGTCAAGGCACTGGGGCTGGGAATAACAAGGAAAAAACCAGATTTTTAAGTATCTCCCACATCAGACTAATTCACATAACCTTTATTTACCATAGAGTGCCCCACATGTAGAAGTGAAATACTTGGTGAGGAAAAATCACTTACTAGTTCACATCAAAATACTTGCCATTAGAGATGCATTTATAATGGAATTCGACTTAATGGAGATGGAGGCCTACAGACACTGTGTTAATGCTTTATAGCAATAAGGTTGTGGCAAGCTTTTAGCACATTATATAATATATAAATATATATATATACACACATATATATATTTAGCACAATATAATATAATATATAAAATTCTCCAGGCTAAAATTATACACTGAGCAGCGCTTGATTGAACCAGTACATGATGTTTTCGGTACATGCTCACACAAACTTGGCAAAACACAGCTACTTCAAACAGCAAACGTCATTTATAATAATTGGCAGTATCTTCCAATTGTGCTGGCACTAGGAGCTCCAGAAGAAAAAGGGGTTAAACTATCCATACAGCATCATTGTGCAACTAGTTTTATGGCTCC
>JAOXNG010000002.1:12348876-12361432 GCA_028566535.1 Scolopax minor
AGCAAACGTCATTTATAATAATTGGCAGTATCTTCCAATTGTGCTGGCACTCGGAGCTCCAGAAGAAAAAGGGGTTAAACTATCCATACAGCATCATTGTGCAACTAGTTTTATGGCTCCCTTCAGAGATGAATATTAAAAGCACAGATACTGTTTATGTGAAATTCATAATGAATAAGAGCTAAGTATAATGTTGTTTTCAGTAAGAGACTATTTACAAACTAGGTTCTTATCAACTCAGAATCTTTTTGATGAGATTGTGGAATACCTCTGTAGAGCAATGAACACCAAAAATTATCATAAGGATTTTTGTCAGAGATTACTTTGCATTAGCTAGAAATTTTCATTAAATGTAGTACATACAACTATCAGAAATGGTTCTACGACACCTCTTAATAAAAGCATAACATATAATATGTTCTTGCACTTTTTTTTTTTCACTTGTGGGCTTTTCCAGATTAGATAAGAATAACTCTTTTATTATTAAATTTTAATATGTATGGAAATGACATACTGATGGCTAAATAAAGCACCCTGTTTGTCTAAATGATAGACCTGGCACAGGCATTCTCAGGCCAACTTTCCCTTACACATGCTGCCCTCCTGCTGATCTGAAAATTTGAAATTGTATCCTAGTTTATGCAGAATTACTCCTTAGCCTCTCTGCTAAGACTATGAGCCAAGGTCTTCGCCTTCTATTCTTTATGACAGGGATACCTTTTCACCCACAGAAGATTAGATCCATTACTCCTCAACCCAGTTCTGCTCAGAGGGAAAAGGCTGGTAGAAATACATGTCAGATGACAAACAGGCTATTCAACACAGGATGTGAAACCACCTCACTGTGAAACAATATCATCTTTTCTTTTGGTTGTGTGCAAAATGGCTGCCAGACAATTTTTTTTTATTTGGAAATAGCTGTGTGAACTTGAACCAATCTAAATATCTAAGTTTCTTCTTTTAATAAGCTAAATAATAGTGTCTAATTCATTAGACTAACATGAAGGAAAAATATGCTTCATATTGCAGCCAGTTCTACTAGGCATCCAAAAATCAGATATCAAGAACAGCAAAGTCAGATATTTTACTTTCATATGTTTCTAAGTAAAATGTCCTTGCAGTGACAGTTAACAAGTGAGAAAGGAAGCTGCAAATGCAAATCAATAATCTGTTAGGATTATTACACACATCTGTGAATTACATGGGTATAAGTGAGAGCAGCTAGAGAAAATTGTTGAGGATGAATGGAACATTAGGAAAGAACTGGAAATATCACTATTCATTATCTATGTATCCATAATAGAGTCTTACTGCACCAAAAGTTACATCTAGATGAACATGTACAGAGGCAGTACTGAATGCTTGGGCAAATTAGGGATTTAGGATACATCATTGAATCCCACTACTAGTATCACAAGCAGTGATGGATGATGGCCAAAAAAAGAAACTCTAAGGAAAGACCCCTGAAGATGGTTGGTTATCAGACACATATTAAACTGGCAAATTTTAAGGAATACCAAATTCTTTGGCAAGTCTTGCAGTATAAATTTTGACAAAGTGCATTTCTATGCCAGATGCTCTGATGCTAGCATATTCACTAATAAAACTTTTAGAATATTTCTTTGCTGACTGAAAAGAAAAAAAAATCTAGAAACAAAATAAAACTGACATTATTTCTAGTGCTCTGGAAATTTGTAAATGGGAGCAAAACAGCTTTCCAGCACAACTTTAATTGAACCTTTAATGGGCCAAAACATGTAGAGGTCTCTGAATCTAAGTGACAAGGAATAAAGATGTTGGTTCACTTTGGAAACCAAATTCCAGAGAGGTGAATACCAGGGGCAGCCACTGAGGCTGCAGTGCCACAGCAGCCCAAGCCTGCCTGGTTGATGGCACCTCCAGTCCAGTCGCTGCACCCACTTGCTGCAGGCCACATAGTTTGGCCCGCCCTTTCACATCAATTCCCACCACTGATCGCATTTTTCCCCCAAGTCATTTTAACATGCAAAATCAGTAGGGAGCTCATCAAACTACCAAAAGCAAATCATTTTCTCATGACATTTAGTGATGGTAATAAATGCTGAATACATGTCAACAAGGACTGGAATTGCTTGTGGGGATTTCCTCTCCCCTGCATATCCCACAGAGATCAGAATAAAGAGGCAGAAATCATACTTACTTTCAGAAGAAGCTCTAACTGGAGTCTTGTCAGATGTGAAGGCAACCTAGGAGCAAAGGTTTCTCCCTTGGTGTTACCCAGAATATGAACTGTGAAAGAAACCACAACACAGACCAAACAATCTGCTTTTACTAATTTCCCAGGTAAGCAACCAAGAGCAATTCAAGGCACTTTTAGCAATGTCTACTACTTGCTGTTAATTACAAAACATGTATTGTAGCAATGCATTTTAAAGAACCAAAATACTTTCACACCAAAAAGAAAAAGCTTTTCCTTGACATTTTAAGACAAAAGCATGTGGTTTTTAGCTTTACTATTGAAATCCAGAGATTAACAAAGCAAACTGACTGAGTTTGTAATCCATATATTAAATGGAGAGAATATCAGTTTTGCTTTGGAAGACTAGAGAACAAACAGTACTTGAGGACAAACAGCAACCATTCTAGAAACAAACCTCATAGTTCAGAAAGAAGAGTTTACCAAGTCACATAGGCATAACAATAAAAAAAGAACATTCCTTTAATTCATATATGATTAGCCCTGTTCTTGACTACCCCAGCTCCAATTATGAATGCAGATTTTTTTCCCTCTCTGTATTAAGTGGAGAATTCATTGATCCTTTGTGCTGTTACGAGTATCCGAGAAAAAGATTTT
Organism: Scolopax minor; assembly: GCA_028566535.1. Lineage (NCBI taxonomy): Eukaryota > Metazoa > Chordata > Aves > Charadriiformes > Scolopacidae > Scolopax > Scolopax minor. Next base: position 12,351,710 of record JAOXNG010000002.1, read on the forward strand.
ACATATTCAACTTCATATATACATGACAGAAATTTTTCAATCAGAGACTGCGATCAGCACCATGATCCTCAGAAGGCAAATAAGATCAGCTTCAAAGGCATTTCTTATATTTCCCTGCTCTGTGACTTTTTATACTCCCCCTTTTCATACTCCTTAGCCTGCAACGCCGCTGCACTTCTTTCCACAGAACAGCTGTGACCAGAAGATAGGTCTGTAGCTTGACCTCCCTTACAACAATCAAAGTCTGTAGGGAAAAAGGAAGACAACAAAAGCTGATGTTTATTTGAAGTGCTCAAGCTGTGATTAATTTATTGCTAGATATTTGTACAATTGTTATTATGTCCATCTCAAGTTATACTTCTGAGTGATGACGCGAATACAAACTACTTTTCTGTAGCTATTGCATCGCACCATTTTCTCCACCTATATTGTCATCACCATCAGCATTTCACATGTAAAACACTACTAAAGTACAATTAGTTAATCCAATGAGATTATGGCAGGCACTATGCAGTTTTTTAAATAATGCAATTATATGTGTGCATATATACACACACGCAAATCAATATGCATGCATACAATTTTAATAAAACCAGCTAGACCCTGACACCAACCCATCACACAACAATAATGCCCTATTCAATGGCCTGGTCAGCCTTTGGTTAAATTGTTAAACTAGGATCAAGACAATAGTAGCTTATGGCACAGAATTCCTCTTTTTACACACAATATCCATGAAGTAATAATTCTGCAAGTTCTGCTTTTACAAGCTATCCTACCTTGAGCATTTCATGAAAGACCCACCCATAAATGTGTTGGGGAATAACACACAGTGGTATTTTTGTTTCCTAGCATGCTCATCATTCTTTTCAGAGCAATCTGATTAATAATCTATATTTTTATGTTAAGACTGAAAAATAAATTAGCACCCTAGCAAGCTTCCTTAATTGCAATGCTTTGCTCTCTAGAACTTGGAATTATGCTATTAAATCTCCGTACACATAATCACACATGTTATTAATGGTTCTGGTCATTATCCTTGCATAGAAAAATGCCCATCAACAGAACAGAGATTATCTGTGATTAAAACACACTAGCAGCCCCACTTATAGGGGCTGATGGCATTTAGGTGATCTTTAACCTACAACAATCCTACTATATTTGTGACTTTTAACGAGATCTGTTCCTAAGAGATCTGAGCAAGCTTCCCTTGATATCAACAGAAATGCACCTACCAACTTCAAAAGGAGATCAAATCCAGGAAAGCCAACTCCAAACCCAAGAGAGAAAAGCTCAGAGTAACTCACTAATGTTTCTGAGTCAGATGCTTCATTGTTGTGCTTTTTTATTCAACTCTGAAAACGAGATGCCTTGTCTCCTTGACTGACAGACTCCTTAAAAATACAAGTTCTAAATGATTAATTATATTTGTCTTTATTTTATAATTGAATTCGTAGACAGTTGCTGTCTTACGCCTTCCTAGCACCTTACAAGCCTGCTGTGAAAAAGCCTATCCTGAATAGAGTTGACATTAAATGACACAGATGAATTCTTTCTACAAATGTAACCCAAGGGGCTTGCACCGAGAGAACATCTTATCTTAATGTTTTTACTACAACTAATGCAATCAGAGGGTCATTTATCATAATCTGTAGTCCTAAAATAAATACTGGTATTTTTGAGGATTAAAGAGTGCAGGTGAGAGTTACATGAGGCAACAAGAGGACCTACCAGTTAATGAAACAGGATACCATGAACGGGTGCAAAAAGACTCAAGGGGTTTTGGCTCTTTCAAATGCCATCAATTGAATTTGTTGTAACACTTAAAAGAAATACAGCACTTTTCCTGGAAGCACATTACTGCAACTGCTTGCAAGTATGCTTAAGACTAAGCTTGGTAATAAACTCTTTGACTTAAATGAAACAACAAAAAATTTAAATGGTTACACTGATTCTTTATAAATAAGGATCTGAGAAAGCATGTGGAATACAGCAATGTAGGCTTTGCACAGATAATGCAAACATGGAATAAACCCCTGGATTCTGACTTCAAATACACTGGGTTTTTTCTATTTTTTGTGCATCTTTAGGTCTGAGAAATGCAGATAGATCAGCATCAGTTTTCATTGCTAATCATTTGAACTTAGGCATATTTGAGCAACAGCTGTTAAGATGGATTGCAGACATGTTTCTTTTAAGAGCTGTTGAACAGGCTGAAATGTATATTTGGAACAGGGCTGGAAAGAGGCAGCTTAGCATGGCAGTGAGTATGTTGGTGCAAAACAAGAAAAAGTTATCCTGGAAACTAAATGTATTGTAAGAAGGATTTGTTGTTGACATTTGTGAGAAAAGACAATTACAACAAATTTAGGATAATAGTATTGTGCATGATGTAAAGCTGAAAAATCAGTTAGCTGTAAACATTTGATGTTTGTTAGAGCTAATTAATCCTCTAGTAGCTGCAGTATTCAGATGAGAAGCTCATGAGAATAGATACGTAATTAGTCTTACAATATTCCATTTGTGCCAATGCCATAACGTTCTGTTTTGTTACCAGCAAAGAGCATACAAGGGGAGATTAACAGAGAAATAAGTGCAACATTTTAGAAGGTGGAAGCAGGAAGAATCTTGCTGTATTACATACAAGGATGCTAACTGTAATGCTCAGGAAGTCTCAGGAAGAAAAACAATCAATATGCAAGCTCCAAGAGCACAATAAAACAATGAAAAATGAAACATGAACTTGTCAAGAGCAGATTGTGTCAAATCAGTCTAACTTACATTTTTAGGATACAGCAGGAGGAGCGATGTCTCTTAACTATGCTCAAGCTATTTGGTCAGTCTCAAATGAAGCTGAAGAAAGTTTCCTCCATGGTGAATCAGCACAAGCAGAACCCACAATAGGCTGGAAAATCACAATGCAGCCATAGTTATCAGTGGCTTGCTACTGTCTTAGCAAGCTTGTCTCCAGGGTTTATGTGGGGTCTACATTGTATCCTGCCCAGGATTTAGTATTTCATTAACACCATCAACAATTACACATGAGAAAGTTGGGGACATTACCAAAGTGGAAGGAGAGGTACTTGGGAAGACAGCATTTAAATTTAAACTGTTCCTGGCAAACTAGAATTTAAAAAAATAGGACAAAGTTCAAATTAGACACGTACACGATAAACCTGGAAAACTACTCAGTAAGCAGGAGGTGTAGCGGATTGCTATATGAGCCAATAACGTAACTCAGTAAAATCACTAAAGTAAGCAGTTTAGTAATCACTAAAAAATAATTTTAAGAGATGAGAGGGATGTTATATGCAAGCAGTCATTGTACTTATTCCCCTCTCTTCAATGCTGGTCTTTCCAGCTGGAATACAGTATCCAAATTTGATCTCCGAACTATAAAAAACATGTAAGCATCCAGAGAAAAGCGAGAGATGAAAAATAGTGGAAAATATCCCACAAGGAAAGATTGCAATTGTTTTGTTTGCAACACAGGCATTTCAAAGTCATGTGACAAAAATACTGTGTACCTTATCTTGGGTGGATTTTAAGTGATAAGTCAGGTCCATTCCAGGCCCCATTTGTACAATCCTATTCCTGAAATATTTCCAACTAAACAAACAAAACCCCATCATTCAAAGTCTTCACTCTTTAAAACAGATGTAAAAGCAGAAAGGTTTACACCACAGAAATTTCATGAGGTATATAATTCTAAAGTAAAAAATGAAAAACCTACTTAATCTGTACATAATCCAATATTAAACTGTGTAATATTCTTCTCAAGAGAAGCATACACCATGGAAAGATAATACAGGAAAAATGTTAAATCTACCGTTCATATGAAAAGAATAAGCAATCCTAGTGTCCGTACATGCTACAGTAATCAGAGAAATGAAAAACAAAATGAGGAAAGAATTCTATTCTTAATTCAGGTTTAACACCCACTAATTGAGGACAAACTCCTTTTTCAGCCACAGAAAAAATAAAAAGAATAACAATGCTTGTTTTCCACATAAACTAAAATGTATTTAGTATCACATAATGATGACAAGGAAGGACTTAAGAAGATTCAGGAAAAAAAATTTAAATATTTTGGCACTCTGGCACTGACCTTAGCAGATGAAATTGCATTAGGCTTGTTAAACACAGACTAATCAGGCTTTCCACAGAAGATCATTTGCCTACATTAACTATCTATAAGAAATTGCAACTCACTTGTATAGGGCTATGATTAATTATGAATAAGCTTTACAAAACTTGGTTTTTTATGAAATCTCTTTTCAGTTCAGTGAAAGCTAAGAGCATTTGAAATTACTTCACTTGTACAAACTATACATTATCTCTACTGGAAATCTGCATGAAAAAGAGTCCTCCCACACGTACCTACAAAGGAGTAATGAAAGGTCAGAGAGACAATATTGCTATGGATTTCTTTGCGGGTTTTGCACCAGTAAGTGAGTTTAATGGCTCACAAGACTGGATGTCCTGGCAGCTGGATTGTTTACCTGGCTCTCCCTCTAATTAAGAAAGACAAAAATCACTAAGCAGAGTGATTTTTCTTATTTGAAAATTAAAGTTAGTGGTATTCCTTATGATTTTTGAATCCTTCTCAGTCTATGAAGGAGGAGTACTAAATTTTTGTTATTCTGAGAGGCAAAGAATACACTAACTACAAGAGCACTCTTGAGCCTTTGCATCCTATTTTAAGTAACTCATTCAACATCCTGTAGCCAGCAAACCTAGCAGCTTAAAAATAATTTAATAAAATCCAGCTCCTCACAATAAAGTTTAATTGGTAGTTGTTTGTAGCATACCTTAGAGCCCTTAGACAAAAGATGTCTCACAAATGGTTAACACTGATTTCGGCAACAAAAAGGTATACACAAAGCCTTTGTTTTGGCACATAAGAAAAAATGTGAATGTACACAAATAGAAGATTGGTCTAATCTCTGATTAAATGACAAGAGAGGTGGGACAAAAGTAGGATACGCCTTTATGAGCAGGGCAGAACGGGCACAAATGTGTCCCAGCCAGTTGGGTATAAGGCAGCTGCTATCTGGAATCTGCAGAGCAGAAGTGTTAGAACATGATGCTTATCTGTCACCGGGTAGGATTTACCACTGTGGGCACAGCATTAGATCAAAATGCTTCTGCAGCTCTCAGGCTGGACTTTCTGTGAATTACCAAGCCAATTACCAATTACTGCTGATAGACAGCAAATTTCTCTGTGCCCTTCCATGAAGGCATATTCCCTTCATGTGCCTGAGTGAGAATCGGTCAGTAGGTTTGTGGCAGGCAAGAGCATGGGACATGGCTCTGGCTTCATCTATTTACACATATCACCTTGTATGGCTCTGAGCCTCATTTTCAGCTGATGTAATGATTTTAATGTAATTCAGCTGAGAATCTCCCACATTCTTGGGGAGAAGGTCCCACCATCTTGGACGTGAAAACTGAAATGAAATTTTATTTCTAATGGTGGCTTTGAAGTTTACTCTTATGAAAGTTTGCATTAAGATATGCTTTACCTCTACTTTCCAGGGACCGCAGCAGCGTCCAGTGCAACATTATAAACGTGGTATGTCAGTTCATGCATTAATAAGTCAGTTGGGTGACACATTTTTGGAGGCCAGCTCATTGTGGCTGCCAGACTTAGCTGATCAGGTTAAATTTCTGCTAAATACCAACCCTGGCTTTCAAAGCAGTGTGATCAGAAACTACATACCATTGTCGTAAACCTCATGCTAAAACATAGCACATAGATTTATGAAAATAAATGCTTAAAGTAATCAGGCAGGACAGAAATTGCATTTCTCACCTTTATTCCTGATCAGCTCAGCTTATATTTGCTCACGTCCCACTTACACCTGTCTTTCTTTTAAGATATAGACGAATGTATGACAAAAAGCAGACATTATGCTCTGCTAAACAAGCTGAGTGACAGCTAGCACTGTGCCTGTTCGCTTCCAAACTTCCCCTCATTACTGCCATTGAGTATTGCAATTGAGGCTGATTCTCTTCAGCAAAGCATAAAACTGTGGGAGGCCTGGACAGGAGGTGGGTATCTGTGTGGAGGGGCAGGGCTGCAGTGGGCACACCAACACCTGGCCCAGACCCGGGAAGACCCTGGGGGAGCCTTTTCCTTGTGTTGCTGTTCTTGAGAAAACCACTCCTGGGTACCCAAGTGCACCTCACTTACACCCCCCACGTCATCAGTGTCGGGCAAAGTATGTCCAAAAAAATAAAAAAAGCAGCAAAGCAAAACCAAACCAAACCAAACCAAAAAAAAAAAAGTTATTACCTTGCACAGTGGGAAAACCTAAGTGCAAAGAACTGCTAACAGGTGCTGGTGACTGATGCACAAAGTAATTGCTACAACAGAGGAGGGGCTGAGAAGTACAGGTCTTAACAAAAATTTTCAGCACCCACTAGTGATTTTTTCCCCCTGCGTCTCTTTGCTGTGATGAATAACTCATTCCTGTAATTATCAAGAGTGTCTTTCTTGGTCATGTTTTTCTCATCACAGTAAGTGTGTAGTACTAATGAGAAGTTTTTCCAAGAAACAGAGATTTATACTGACAGTTTTCAAACTGCAAACTAGAATGGAGACATTCTAGTCTAGCATCACATCATTCACTACTCTGTCACCCACTGGTTATGAGATAAGGAGGGTAAAGAGATGCAGAGTTGCTTGAAAGAAAGCAACTTTTCTTTGGTTTGTTTTTTTGGTTTTTTTGGTTTTTTTTAAAGATAACTTTTCTAAAAGATTTATTAGACTGTCTCTATAAAATCCCTGAGCTGTTTATAGCAGCCTGTGACAGTTTGCATTATACTTTCAAAGTATATGTAGAAAAAAAATTTCATTAAAATAAAGGCATAATGTTGATTCCAATAGAGGACATTGTTTGATGAGTAAGAGTCGGTAACTTCTCAATACCCTGAATCAGCTACACCTTATCAATGATGCTGCACTATGTGATGCAGTTCTCATGACTCTGCTCAGCACTGCATCAGTTTCCAATGCTTTGCCCAGACTTCTGTCCAGCCGAATGAGGGGTGTAATGCAGTGGGACACAGTTTCTAATTCCTTCTGGTTTTTCACTCTTCATGATTTTTCACTCCCAAAGAGTTAAAGCACAGCCTAACGCTCACTGTTTAAAATAAATACATAAATAGATAAAATCACCACATTACAGCAATCCAAAAAAGGAGAATAAATAAAACAATCGACAGAAGGAGATGCAGCCTGAGCTTTAGGGAAGAAAACTCCATCCAGAAACAGAATTATAAAAAGCAGGGGATGCTTCTACCAGAATTATGTGACAAAGGAATACCAAAACACCTGCATGCAAAATATGCTTAAGTGAATGTTCAAAAAAGGAAGGATATGACCAACAATATGAATCCTTTATTATTTTGAAGCTAAGTGCCTTTCATTTCTGCTGGACATATCACACAGCCATAAGATAAGAATCCACCAGCTGAGGCTTCCCTGGCACATTTTCTAGAGTGGTTTGGAACACTGACCAAGTTGTGGCTTTGGTTTTTTTTGGTCACATTTGTCACAGCAAGCTTTATTTATTCATTCAAGTCAACCTTACATAGAGTGGCTTTTTACTTCTACCAGGAAAACAACATGTCACCAAGAAAAAACAACAGCACTGTCATTCACACTAGAAGCAGAGTTCACTGTCTGCTGGCCCTCAGCCCAGATCCCGAAGAGTCCATGCTTATTTTGTAAGCCTGCATTACTACAATAGCAATATTTTATTAGCAAAGAATTTCAAACTCCTAATGCATGTCTGGCTTCTCATGGCTATATAATGTGTGCAAAATCCAAGTGTTTCTTTACTGCCTTTTCACATCAATCCAATGAAACGCATCCTGGCTGCAACATCAGCCCCTCTTCTTTTCACAAGCATTCTGGCACCCTCTTTCATATTGCCTTTTTTCTTGGAATAAAGCCAGCTTCTCAAACCTGTTCACCATCTTCCACATTATCACTTTCAAACACTTTTTATAACAATTCTCATATTGTGACCATACAAACCATTTTGAGACCAAAGAGCTTGGAGCTGCCAGTAAACAAGAAAAGTGCTGAAGATTTATGTGAGAAATTGTTCGGTGCTTTCCAAGCTGGTTTTTTTTTTTTCACTTTAGTTGCTGGGGTTTTCCTTTCAGAATTAAGGATAGTTGCTTTTTCCACAGCTTCTGCTTTGGTCACATGGGGTGACCACCTGAGGCTGCATCCTCTGCAGAGAATCCTCATTCTATTCTGGGACAGACACTGGGGAACATCAGAAAACACAAGACTATGGCAACAGATAACAGCTGAAAGCATCAGCTCATACACTGATTGCTGTCATTGAACAGTCAAGCTATAGAGAACCAACTGAACATAATAAATAAAACATAGCCCCCAAAATAAGACACCAAAAACCAACAACCCAAACCTCTACATTTTAACACAACTTTTCAACCAGGGAGAGTTTAGTAAGAGACAAAGGATGATTCAGCATTAATGCAAATATAAAGTGATTCACCAGCGATGACATTTGTTTTTACAGTAAATTAATGTTCCAGTGTGATCCGAGTATAATTATTTGTGTTAAGAAAAATGATAAAAAATGGAGATAGGGACCAGGAATGGAAGATGGGCCACTGAAAATTTGGCTCAAAATTGCAAACATTGAGCCTGTGCCAAGCAATCCACTTCACCAAGGAAATCCCCAGTAAATAGCCTATTTCCTGAAAAGTGTACAGCAATCCTACAGCCAGAAGTTCCCCTTCTGACTTGCAAATAGAAATAGTTTTAAACAAAAAACCAGCAAACTCAGTACAAGTAATTTAAGCCACGTATTCTGCATCATGAAGAGTTCTACACAATGAAACAGTAAGACATAGTACAGCCTTGCTAATTAGTTGCCCACTTGCAGCTTTAAGTACTGAAATAAAAATGTTCATTAGGATGTGGATGAGGATGAAACTTGAATTAAGAAATGGAAAAGTATATATTATATCCTCTACTCCTCCAAGAATGTTTCAGAAAAATAAGAAGAGTCAATGCCAATATAGCCACATGAATATCAAACTGAAGTCAAGGGAGCTCACAAAGCAATCTACAGTAGAACCAGAAAATGGACTTGGTTCCAACTACGTCTTCAGACACTCCCAAGATCACACTGTTTAAATCAGTACGTAGCTAAACCATTAGTGTGTACATATGCTTTACTATATATTCTATAGTCATCAAGTGTAGCAAACCTTTTACATTTCTTCATAAAAGATCAACACTCTGCTATGATCTGTTACAACAACTGGAGAATGAGGGATTGTAGTCTTTGCAGCACTGCCACTACGGGCAAAACTCTGTCACAAGTACCACATAGCTCTTCCCTACTCAGGTGACCAAAATGTGTATTATCCCCCTGAAAACTCGCCACAAATAACGACTGTCTAGTTCATGTTTGCAGCATGGCTGTCAGTACTTATATATAATGGGCTCTGGCAGAGATGGGACCATGAAGTGGACCATGAAGGTCCACATCTTTATTTTCCATTATGTCATTCTGTAAAGTAATAACGCCATTTAATACCATCTACATCCGTATGACAAGAACGCCTTCAACAAATTGTAAAAAAGCTATGGCCACCTCCTCTTCCCCAGATAGTAGTAAATCATCCACATACTGAAGCAGCTTGATCCCTGGAGAAAATGAGATTTCC